>JBBYHL010475062.1:0-13225 GCA_038381835.1 Adansonia madagascariensis | reverse complement strand
CATTATCTAAAATATTCTATTAATTGCTTTTATGATATTGAAATTTTCAATTATAATTTCTATTGATATTTATAACATAAAATCATAAATAAGAATAAATCTTATTACTACTTATACTATAATACAATGTATATTATTAAAAAAACTTATTTATTTATAAAATTTTATATATTGAAGAAAAAGTTACATGCTCTATAAATAATAAAAATTTGCATCAACATTTAAAATTAAATTAATATAACTTTTTATTTTCAGTTTTATCAGGTTAATAAAAATTATAACTATTAGGAATGCCCTAAGGGTGAAAGGCATTTTGATGTATTTCATTAATTTGAAATGATTATTTATATATATTCGAGTCATCATTATATCATTGTTATTCCATCCTCATTTAGATTTACATGTTAAATTAAATGTACGCAAATATGGCTTGTTGACTATTGTGTTTATAGCGTTAGAATGTTGCATATAATGGACTTTTTATGCGAGAAGACAACATTTTAAGATAACTAGTCTAAATCGACAGTCCAAAGTCTATGTGGTTAATGTGAGCAATTAACTCATGTTAAGACTATTATGCCATCCAAATCCAATTGGGGAGATATCTTGTCTAAGTCATATAGAGCGGTTTGGCTCCTAAGTAGAGACATAGATATATTACCTAGAGGTGGTGATATATTGGACTAGACTAAAGTGCAATTAGTCCATTGTTAAGTCCGTTTACATAGATTAATTCACTTTTGACATTCATTGTGTAATTACCTTAATCCTGAGTAAGTAACTGACTCCATGTGTAAAACTTGTATGCTTTGATATTCCAAAGCTAAAGCATGTCGAAGTAGTAAGCTACTAAACTGGTTTGTTGGGAAAATGACTTAAATTCTATGAGAGCTTTACTCATAGACATGGAATCATAGCTCTCATAAAGAGTTAAGGTTATCCTCTTAAAAGGCATTATAGGTATTGTGAAAATGGACAAAATTTCAGTCATTTGTATGTCAAATAATAAATTATGCACATGTGGTGAACAATCATTTTCACATGGAGAGTATAATGAAACTTTAAGATAAGGTGATCAAGTAGGTAAAACAGATTTTTAACATTAAGTTGATCATGGATATCATTTGAGGGTATTACATAAATGACAAGGTCTTTGGAATAAAAGGCTATTTACAAAGCTTACGTAGTACGGTATATAATTAAGAGTGCAATCTCAGGTCTTTAGTGGTACGACTCTGAGATTAATAATTATGTGATTAATTATTCAGGATAAAATAATTAATGCATAGATTATTGGAGCCTAATTTAATATGTTCAATTGGTCCGTCCACCAGCTCAATATAATTACTTAATAGTTGGTTATGATCAGAATATCTGAAGATGGAAGATTCTCAACATGGTGAAGTGGCACACCGGATTCACTCACTTCAAAAGTGTAGGCATTTTCTTCGGTAAATAAATGAAAATGATATTTTGGTATTATTTATTTAAAACATATATATTTAATTTTGATTAAATATTTATTTAGACAAGAATTAGTAATTTAAATTAATTATATTTATCTTTTGATAAATGCAAGAATTAATTTAAATTAAATAGATATAGGAAATTAATTATTTATATAATTAATTTAATATCTACTAAGACTTGTTTAAATATTTATTTATAAATTAAATATGGATAATATTCTAAATAAATTAAAAAATATTTTATTTATTTATTTTAATTTATGATTAAATTAATTATTTTATTATAATTAATTTTATTTTGATAATTAGTACACAATTATTCTATTCAAAAAAATTGCCATGATTTTATTTTGAATTAGAATTAGAGTTATTAAAATTATTGGGCTAAATAAAATTAACAGTTTAATAAGAATTAATTAGTATTTAGATTAATTGGGCTAAATTCCATAAAATAAATTTGGGCCTAAATATTCTCTATGGACACTAGGGTTTGGGCCAAATTATAGTGGGCACCCATACTAATGTTGGCGCCACATATGGGTTTTATTAAATTAGTAAAATAATGATTTTAATAAAAAATTAAAATTAGGGCTACCTTATTACTTGGTATAAATAACAAGCTCATGCCTAAGTTTTATTTCTTAGACTTTGTGGCCATACTTGAAGGTTTCTAATCACAATATCTCATGATTCTAGACCTGAGGGCACAATGTGGTGATTAAAGAGAATCAAGTCTTATGAATCTGGAGTTGGTCGAGACAAAGAGTGCCCATACACTCTATTATCCAAGAATTAAAGAATAATGGAGAAGGCTAGTTGGTTGAAGCTTTCACACGAATCTAAGAATTCTTGGATGGCATTTTCAGATCTGCAACTTAAGTAATTGATTAAGATGGTTTTATTGTATATAACAACATGATTTAGTACAATTAGATTAAAATTTTTAAAAATTATGTTCCACATCTAATCAATTTTTCCTACAATTAGTATCCGTGCTAGATTGAGATTATGTTATATACATAAAACTTTTAATCAAAATTCTCCTTAGATATGTATGGATTTAATTATTAGAAAGTTGGCATTCTAGGATTTCTATTATGTTGTTTATCAGGATATATATTATTTTTCTTGTCGACCATGATCTTTTAGATTTTAGAATTGATGTATTTGGTTTTTTATCAGGTTTGTAATTAGATGTGGTCTATTGTCACTGTATAGGTTTGTTTTTTATTTTCTTCAAATTTTTATGTAAATTGTACATAGAAGATGAAAATTTGAAGATCATAAATTATTTTTGAATTAATCTGTTTGTTTTCTAATAATTAGAAATCTAGCTGGAATCAACAGCTTATATTAAGAACCAACAGCCCGATGGTGTGTAGATTTCCTAAGAGTAGGTATTCGCATTGGAAAACCCTTGAAAACTCAAAAGCTTTAAAACTTTAACCCGAGGCTATTAGGGTTCAATCCCTAATAGCCCAAGCCATCTAGGGTGCTGTTAGTGCGAGCCCCAGCACCAAGGGTGCGATTTGGCTGCACTTGGGGGGTGAGAATGGGGTAGATGAGTGCATGCACACCTTTGGGTGCACAGGGTATGCTTCCACCCATCCTCATGGGAATGGTGTGCACACCCTAAGGGTGCAAGTTGTGCCTACCCACCCTTGGGTTGTTGGATGTTCTGAGCTAATTTGAGGCCTAGTATTGGGGTCCTAGGTCTATGTGGGCCGTGAAAAAAGCTATGATTTAGATCCCAATAGACTTTGGAGCATTATTTGTCAAAAATTCTAAGGAGCCCTAGATGGCTTAAACCAAATTTTTTATTAGATTATAAAAATGGTTATTTTTTAATATGGAAACTAATGCATGAGGATAGAGCAAAAAGTTCAAGACTTAAAGTATGATTTTGATGAAATTTTTGTAATCTTATTTTTTCTATTTTTTCAATGGGATCATGGTTTGGCTTGTTAAATATTTTTTCGCCTATATGTTTTGTTGATAGATGTATGTATATGATTGATAACATGCCATTTAGAATAGGTGAAAGCCAATTCGACTTATATTAATCATGCATATTAAAACCTTACAGGTTTTTTAAAATATTGAGTAGGAGAGGATTTTAAACAAAACCAACGACCTCTATTATATGTGAAAGCATGGTAACACCTGGCTCCAGTTCTACTCTAACCATAGGCTTCTATAGGTAATCGACCACAGCCGGTATATTAAATTGGATCTCCTATATGGAAAACGTGCTTGGGCATGTTCTATTCGAGATCATCCCTCAATGACTTAAATAATGCATGGATTGGGTTTCGTAAACAATGGTTATACACTCAAGATTGCTTTAATAATAACCTCCCCTTAGAGCTTTGTTAGTTAAACTGGTGGCCAAATAAACGGTTATTAATATATGTCTTAACCTAGGAGGATTCAAGGTAATGTATATTAATTAGATGGGATCCATGTTTTTGGCTGTTTGAATTATGATCACCCCTCGATAGCTTAAGATAATAGATGCTGAAATTACCATTGCAATCCTACATTTTTGTAAGGATCTAGTGTAGAAACATATATATCTATGTTTAATTGCTAAATATCTTATTTATATTTGCTTGAGCATGATTATAATGTTTCAAATATATTTATTTGTTTTAGTTCAAAATGTCATACCTACACCTCTTATTCAAATTCTCATTGATAACAAATTAAATGGAGATAATTTTAAAGACTAGAAAAGAAATCTGTTAATCGTTCTTAGCTACGAGAAACACAAGTTCATACTTGACAAACCTTGACTACTTGAGCCTCCACATAATGCACCTAATGGACAAGCTTTCTTACTTTACACTCATTGGAAAAAGTCCAATGACATAGCACATTGCTGTATGCTGGCTAGCATGTCAAATGCTTTGCAAAAGCAACATGAGAACTATGTCACTGCTAGATAGATCATGGATAATTTGGAGGATATATTCAGAGGCCAAGTCAACTTGGCTAGATAATCTACTATTATAAATTTAATGAATTATAAGTAAAAAGTAGGAACTCTGGTCAAGGATCATATACTCAAACTTATAGGATACTTTGCTGAGGCTGTTGAAAATGGTGTTGAGTTGGAATATAATACCTAAATTAAGATGGTGGTTAAAACTCTTTTTGAGGATTTTACAGGCTTTATAATCTGCGAAGCAAAGAGTTAGGTTTCACCGAGCTTATGAAAGAGTTAAAAGCCTATGAGTTTATGTTCAATGATGGCTACCAACCCAAGGTAGAGGCAAATTTGGCTATTGCTTGTAATTCTGGTTTCGAGAATAAGAACAAGAAGAAGCAAGGGGCTTTTAAGTCTTCTATTCCTTCTTCATCTGAAGGTAAAGAAAAAAAAAGAAAAAGCCAAAGGACTTTAAAAATTCAAAATGCTTCTATTGTGGAAAGCTTGTTTACTTCAAGGTGACTTGCAAGGAATTCTTAGTTTCTAAGGGCGAGCACGGTAAAGTTCATCTTTACATTAAAGCTTGCTTAGTGGAAGATTCAAAAGACACTTGGGTCATTGATTCTGGAGCCACTAATCATGTTTGTGTTTCTTTGTAGGGGTTCAAGGAAATGAAAAGTCTGCTTAATAGGGGCCTCTCATTAAAAACTAGTAGTGGAACGTGGTGTTAGCAGAAGTAGTAGGAGATGTAGATCTTTATTTTGATGAATTTAGATTTATTTGTTAAAAGATTGTTTTTATGTTCCTAGTTTTAAAAGGAACCTTATTTTGGTCACTTGTTTAATTAAAGATTCTTTTTCATTTTCTTTTAATAAAACTATAATGATTCATAAAAACAAGTCTTTTATCTATTCTAGAAGAATGGATTGTAATCTTTATTTGATCAAACTTACTCAATGCTAGACATTGAATTAATGGATAACTCTAAAAGTTTAAAAACCTCTCACTCTAATGAAATATACCTTTTGCATTTAAGACTTGGTCATATTAACCAAGAAAGGATTTAAAGATTGGTAAATGATGGTCCATTAAAATCTCTAAAGGAGGTATGTCTACCTTAATGTGAATCTTGTCTTGAACATAAAATGACCAAGAGGTTTTTTGGAGTAAAAGGTATAAGGGCCGAAGAACTTCTAAAAATTGTGCATACTAATGTATGTGGACCCAAGAACGTCAAAGCATGAGAAGGGTATAAGTACTATGTATTCTTCATAGATGATTACTCAAGGTTTAAATATATGTATTGATGCATCGCAAGAGCGAAATCTTTGATAAATTCAAAGAGCATCATACAAAACTGGAGAAGCAATTGGGTAAATCCATTAAGACACTTCGATTTGATTGAGTTGATGAATACCTCTCTGATTAATTTCTAAGACACCTTATAGAAAATAAGATCTTATCCCAATTGACTGCATTAGGTACTCTACAATAGAATGATGTAGTAAAGAAAAGAAATAGGACCTTATTGGATATGGTACGATCCATGATGAGTTATTTGAAACTCTATATATCCTTTTGGGGATATGCATTACAAACAGCATGTTATATTCTAAACTAGGTTCCAAGTAAGCCAATTCTTAAAACTCCATACGAGTTGTGGAAGAGCAAAAAACCTTCCCTTGGACATATGAGAATATAGGGGTGCCCAACACATGTATTGGATAAAAAAGCAAAGAAGTTGGAATCTTATTCAAAATTTTGCATGTTTGTAGGGTATCCCAATGAACAAAGGGATAATTATTTTATAACCTGAAAGAATAGAAAGTCATTGTATCAACTTGTGCAACCTTCCTTGAAGAAAGTTACATGAATGACTTTAAGCCTCGAAGTAAAGTGGTGCTCAAGGAACTATTGGGAAATAAAGTTGCTTCACAAATTTTGGTATTGGGTCTTATTCCAAGTTCCAAAGAAAGACATGCAAACAAGCAACCACCTGAAGAGCTTCGACATAGTGGGAGGGCTTTTAAGAAAACTAATTTTTTCATGTATGACGGTGAGATTTATCAATCTGAGGCCATGAAACATGAAGATGATCTAGTCACCTATGATGAAGCTATGAGTGATGTTGATTCTACGCTCTAGCAAAAGGCTATGAACACCAAGATGGATTCGATGAAATCTAATTTAGTTTGGGAGCTTGTAGACCTTCCCAAAGAGGTAAAACTTATATGGTGTAAGTGGCTTTACAAGAGAAAAAGGAATGTTGAAACCTTTAAGGCTAGACTAGTAGCAAAGAGACATACATAAAAGGCTGGTGTCGACTATGACAAAACCTTTTACCAGTTGTGATGCTAAAGTTTATTCATATTCTTCTATCAATTGTTGTAGCTCTCAATTATGAGATATGGGAAATGGATGCCAAGACTACATTCTTGAATGGCCATCTTGACCAGATCATTTCTATGATGCATCTAGACAGGTTTGTAGTAAAAGCCTAAAAAGCAAAAGTTTGCAAGTTGCTTAGATCCATTTATGGATTAAAGCAAGCCTCACACTCATTGAACCAAAGATTTGACCAAACAATCAAGGTCTTTGGATTTGAGTAAAACATTAATGAACCTTGTGTTTATAAATGTATTAAAAAAGGCAAAGTGGTCTTTCTAGTCTTATATGTCAACAACATAACACTCATTGGGAATGATGTTGGGAACTTATCATCGGTCAAATTATGGTTGTCGCAATAGTTTAACATGCAAGATTTAGAGGAACCTAATTGTGTTTTAGGTATTCATCTTTTCAGAGATTAAAAGAACATGATGATAGCTTTATCCCAAACTTCATACACTAACAAAATTATTAAAAGGTATGCAATGCAAGATGCTAAAAAAGGTTCACAACCTTCTATGGCAGAATTCACTTTTTCATTGGATGACTACCTTAAGATATCTAAAGAAAGGAAGCGCAAGAAAAAATCCCTTATGCATCCACTGTGGGTAGTCTCATGTATGCTATGCTTTGTAAATAACCAAATAGTTGTTATGTAGTTGGCATTGTAAGTCAATATCAGTCGAACCTCAATAACAAACATTGGCTAACCATGAAACATATACTCTAATATCTTAAGAGAACAAGAAACTATATGCTGGTATATTACGAAAGGGACCTAACATCTATGGGATATACAGATTTAGACTTCCAAACTTGTAGGGATTTGAGGAAATTAACTTCTAGGTTTATATTTGTCTTAAGTGGAGGCACCATTGTGTAGAGGAGTGTAAAACAAACCTGTATGGCTAACTCCATGATAGAAGTTGAATATGTGGCTGCCTCTGAAGCATCTAACGAAGCAACTTGGCTTCACAAGTTCCTTAGAGACCTTAAGGTAATTCCAGGTATGGATAGACCTATTACACTTTATTGTGATAATAGTGTGGCAATATTAAATCTAAGGAATCTAGACATCATAAAAGGACAAAGCATATAGACAAGATATACCACGCTATAAGAGAGCCAGTGATGGAAGAAGTTGTTGATATTTGCAAAATTATGTCCAAGGACAACCTTGCTGATCCTTTTACTAGAACTTTGGTGGCTAAGAGTTTTGACAAGCACGTTGAGGGTTTGGATACACGAGACATGACTCATTTACTCCTTTAAAGCAAATGGGATATTGTTAAGAATAGCCTAAAGATGAAAGACATTTTAATTTATTTCATTAATTTGAATTGGTTATTTATATATATTCAAGTTATCATTATATCATTGCTATTCTATGCTCATTTAGATGTAAGCAAATATGGCTTACTAACTACTTATGTTTATATCGTTAAAATGTTATATATGCAGGAAGTTAACATTCTAAGGTAAGTAGTCTAAATTGATAGTATATAATCTATGGAGTTAATATGAGTAATTAACTCATGTTAAGACTATTATGTCATCTATACAACTGGAGAGATGGCTTGTCTTGGTCATCTGAAGTGGTTTGACTCCTAAATGGAGACATAAATATATTACCTAGAGGTGGTGATATATTAGATTGATCAAAGTGCAATTAGTCCATCAATAAGTCTATTTACATGGATTAATTTACTTTTGATGTTCATTGCATAATTACCTTAATCCTGAGTAAGTAATTGACTCTATGTGTATAACTCGTATGGTTTAACATTTTAAAGGCTAAAGCATCTTAAAGTAGTAAGCTACTAGAATGGTTTCTTAGGCATATGACTTATACTCAATGAAAGCTTTACTCATACATACGAAATCATAGCTCCTATAAAGAGTTAAGGTTATCCTCTTAAAAGCATTATATGATATAGTGAAAATGATGAGGCCTCAATCATTTATCTGTCTTATGATAAATTATTCACTTATGGTGAACAATCATTTTCACATAGAGAGTATAATGGAACTTTAAGATAAGGTGATCAAGGAGGTAAAATAGACTTTTAACCTTAAGTTGATTATGAATATCATATGAGGGTATTGCACGAATGACAAGGTCATTAGAATAAAAGGCTATTTATAAAGCTTATTTAATGTGGTATATAATTGGGAGTGCAGTCTTAGGCCTTTAGTGGTATGACTTTGAGATTAATAATTATGTGATTAATTACTCGAGATAGAATAATTAATACATAGATTAATAGAGCCTAATTATGTATGTCAAATTGATCCATCCACTAGCTCAATATAATTGTTTAACAGTTGGTTATTGATTGGAATATCCGAAGACAAAAGACTCAATATGGTGAAGTGGTATGCTAGATTCACTCGCTTCAAGAGTAAGGCATTTTCTTAGTAAATATATGAAAATGACTATTTGGTATTATTTATTTAGAGTATATATTTAATTTGATTAAATATTTATTTAGATAAGAATTAGCAATTTAAATTAATTATATTTATCTTTTGCTAAATATAAGAATTAATTTAAATTAAATAGATATAGGAAATTAATTATTTATATAATTAATTTAATATCTATTAAGACTTGTTTAAATATTTATTTATAAATTAAATATAAATAATATTGTAAATAAATTAAAAAATTATTTATTTATTTTAATTTATAGTGAAATTAATTAATTATTATATTTAATTTTATTTTGATAATTAGTATATAATTATTCTATTTGAATAAAATTGCTATGATTTTATTTTGAATTAGAATTGGGGTTATGAAAAATTATTAGGCTAAATAAAATTAATAATTTAATCAGAATTAATTAGTATTCAGATTAGATTGGTTAAATTCCATAAAATAAATTTTGGCCTAAATATTATCTATGGACATAGGGTTTGGCCCAATTATAGTGAGCACCTATACTAGGGTTGGCGCCACATATGGGTTTTATGGAATAAATAAGATAATTATTTTAATTCAAAAATTCAAATTAGGGCTACCTTGTTACCTGATATAAATAAAAAGCTTATGGCTAAGGTTTTTTTTCTTAAACTTTGTGGCCACACTTGGAGGTTTCTAATCACAGTATCTCGTGATTCTAAACCTAATGGCATAAAGTGGTCATTAAGGAGAATCAAGTTGTATGAATCCAAAGTTGATCGAGACAAAGAGTGCCCACACATTCTACCATCCAAGAATTGAAAAATAATGGAGAAGGCTAGTTGGTTGAAGCTTTAACACGAATCTAGGGATTCGTAAACGGTGTCTTCAGATTTGTAACTCAGGTAACTAATTAAAATGATTTTATTATATAGAACAACACAATTTAGTATGATCAAATTAAAAATTTTTTAAAAATTTCGTTGCATATCTGATCTATTTTTCCTAAAATAACTTTGAAGATAAATTAATTAAATGGAAATTTTAACCCTTTTATTTATTATTAAATAAATTTCTTTTACCCAAAATCTTTCAAAAGAATTAGAATTCTTATTTTCAAATGTGATAAATCCTTTTATCTAATAAATTTATTTAACCAAATCTTTTAATATAATTAAAATTTTTATTTATAAATATGATAAATTTGAATAATAATAAATAATATTTACAATGACAAGATTACTAATATAATGAACAACAATAAGTATTTTGGTTAGTTTAAAAGATTCTGTACATTCATGCTACTATATTATATTATATTAATTATATAAAATAGGTGTGCGAAGTGGCAGTATTATTATTATTATGGAGAAGACTGGTAACTACAACATGTAAATCTCAAAAACTTATCCATCTAGTTGGAATCCAAAGCAGCTTGATTTAATTAAGCAAAGTTAACTACAACTTGATTTAATTAAGAAAAATTAACTATTTGAACTTAAACTAATTCAAAGAAATGATTCGAACTCAAATTACATAAAAGAAAACCCAAAATTATTAAATAATGTCAATGATTTAAAGTTAAAACTATTTAAACTCAAAATAGCTTAAAATTGACACCATTAGAACTTGTCTTGTCCCAACCTTTCACGACTCATGATAACTCTATGCAATCTATAGTTATTTGGTCTCATTTTATGCATTCAACTCCATTAAGTCTTCTAAGTTTCTAACTTTAAATTATTAATTTCTATTTGTTTTTCAATTAGTTTTATTTATTTCTTTCATAATTAAATTAGGTTTGTGTTTTATAGGTTCAAAACAAGAAAAAGCTTTGAGATGCGAGAAGATAGAACATAACAAAAAGTAACAATAAAGAAGCAATAAGGCTAGTCTCGTAGTGCCTAAATGGCCTCAAGATTTCAAAGTCAAAGGCCAATGCTTCAATGTTGAAGGCTAGTGTTGAACACTGGCTCAACCATCCTAACATTTCAAAAACTTGAGAAGCTAGCATTATAGCACCATGAGCTAAGGGCGCAATGCTAACCTAATAAAAATCATGAGCATGAATTTTTTAGCTTTGTAAACCTAGTTTTTTTAAAAGGAGTGCAGCCACCAAATTTTGCCAGAGGCATAGAGAGATTTGAGAAGCACGTAGACTAAAAACCAGTACTCTTTTCCTTACTTTTCCATTTTATCTTTCTTGAACTATTGGTGATGATGATGATGAAACTCCTTTGTTTTGTGTTTTCTTTAGGATTGGAGTGGAACTCAACATGTAGTTTAGATAATTTTACTTGTTATTTTGACTTGAATAATATTTGAGTTGTTTATTCAAGTTTATGCTTAATGCTTCTAATTGCTTGGCCACCAATAAGATTGATTAGGTAAACTTAATGAGCTTGGAAAAAGGAATTTTGTATTTAAACATAGATTGAATAACATATGTTCCTATTCATTTACTTGGACAAATTAATTTGCATGTGAGGTAGAAATATACCTACATACTATGTGTAACCAATTCAAAGTTTAAACTTAATGAGTCTTTCTTTAATTTAATTATATGAGAACACAGTAAATTAGTTGAGAATGATATTATTGTAAGATCAATGGAAGAGGCTTATAAATGCATTACAACTCTTGGTTAACAATTTACTATCATAGTTAAGTTAAAACAGCAATAGAGAACCAAATAAAGTGTTGAGAGAAATTATAAAATCTTAGTCTTTTATATATTGATTGATTAATTAAACTCAACTGTTTGATTTGTTTTATTAGCATTTTTTTAGCTTCTGTTTTAAAAAATTTTAATCGTTTGTTTGGATAAGATTACATTATTATAATTTTAGTTATTAATGAATTTAGTATAATTTTTTATGGAAACAATATCCATCATTATACTACTTGTAAAGAATACTTGCACTTGCATGGTAAATCAGACAACATGTTTTTGGCATCTTTGTTTAGAAGTTGTTTTAGCAATATTATTCTTAATTCAAACTTTCTTTTCATCTGCTTTTAGATAATATGGTTATTTTATGAAAATGGTGAGGAACTTATGTAGACACCTATTTCATCCAAGCCCTTTCTCCGATGGTCTAGAATATTTGAGATCAAGAATTGGGCATTCATCCCATTGGGGGTCGACCCCTCATGTGAACCACCCATTTTTAGGACTTATTTTTATCATATTTAGATGACTGCTCATGCATGCAATCAAAAAATTGCATTTTCAAGGTTTATAAAGAGCAAACCCCTTGATTAGAAAAGAAAAAATTTGAAGAGAAGAGATTAGTTTTTAAATACCATTTTGCGAAATTATAGAATATATTTTAAAATATGATGCCAAGATCAAATTTCCCTTTTTTAGGCAATATTTGAGCTTTTTTTCACGAAATTAGTGAATCAACTGTCACATATTTGTACTGATACTCATTCAATATTTGTGTCGATGCTATCTTTAAAAATAAAAAAATCTATATTGGCATTTATATACGAGGTTTAAATTGTTGAATTAATATATTTATTTTAGACCATATTATGAGTTTCCTTTTTTGTATGGATTTTTTCCATAAACTTATTCCAAGTTTCTATTTTTTAATTCTTTTATCATCACTAAATATTTTCAATTAATTAGTTTTCTTTTATAAATTGGAGTCTATTTTGGAATTTTTCATTTTGTTCTAAGTATGGTTCTATTATGTTGAGTTTTTCCATAAACTCATGAGAGCAGTGCTCAAGGTTCTTTAATTGTCTATCATAAAAAATGGTAGATTTAAATAATTTCAAAGTACTGACCTTTGAATCAAACACTCTCTTAAACCTTACTTTGGTCACATTGTTTCTTCTAGTTGGATGAAATGAGTGGCAAATCGGGTTAAAATAGGATGAAATATTTGCTTCCCATTTATATATTTCTTCATTATATCAATGGTCCAAATATGATTGCATATAAAACAAGTCACTTTCTTTACCTCTTCTAACACTTTTTCTTCCTAATATCCTCAAGGCATAAGTCCAAATAGTGAGCTGAGC
>JBBYHL010475041.1:0-13227 GCA_038381835.1 Adansonia madagascariensis | reverse complement strand
AATCACATGTTTAGGAGGCCAACTATAAAAGATCCATGAATATCTTCATTGTCGGTTAAGTAGACCTATTATCCCAATGAGATAAGTTCGACTCTTTAAGCTAGATTTTGAATTTAATTTTTTTTTGTATTTTAGATCATAATAAATTATTATTTAATAATTAAAAATATATTTATTTAAATTTAATAATAAAAAATAAAAAAATTATTTTTATTTATAAACAATAAATTTAAATTTTAAAATTAGATAAAATTAAGTTTGACTTTAATTTAAATAAAAAATTTAAAAAAAATTTGACACAATTCAAATGAGTCTTAATTGTGGACACCTCTACCGTCAAGAAAATCCTTGATTATGATTCATAAATTCGTTGAGATTTCCCTTATTACCTTTTTGTCGATTTATTTTTAATATATTTATTGAACACTACTCGCATATAAAGTATAACGCATCAAAATTATATTTATATTTATATTTATTAATAATAATTAAAATTATATTAAATAATACGTAAAAAATAATTTGAGCCCACCAATTAAAAGATGACATATGTGACAGCTTTTACTTTCCATGTACACGGTGACCAATGAGAGTGTATCAGACATATCCTGACTTCTGAGCTGACGAAAGAAATTGTCAGAATGGCGGCGAGGATGAGTCACACTCGCTTAACACTTTAAAAAATGTTAAGAGGTGTGGCGTAAGCGCTGCAGTTTCATTGCCCTTGAGATATGAGGTCAATCAAGGGCCGGGGTAGGGAGGAATTAAGGTACGAGTATCAAAAATTGCCGCTAACGCTAAGGATGTTGTCTTGACATTTGGTTCCATCGTCTTGTCTGAAATTAAGTTTACCTTTCAACTGGTTTGGTCCCATTCACTAGTATCTTGCTCGGGCAAACTTTAATTTCAAAAAAAAAAAAAAAAAATTTTCTGGTTGTGATTTGGGAATTTCTTGTCCTTTGCTTTCTATTTATATTTCTGTCGATAGAACATTTCCCAACTGCCAAGAGATTCATACAATACGAAGTTACCGTAAAAAGCTTTTTGTATTCATGGCATCTTATAAGGTTATAATAATAAGTGACTAAATTCCTTTCTAAAAAGAAATGTTAATATGAATAATCCCTATTTAATTCTTAAATTACTTTACTCATAGTAATTAAAAGAATATGTGTATGTGTGTGTGTGAAATTTGAATGGGGGCAGGCATGATCCGTTTACATCAAATATGAATTAATTATATTATGAAAATTGAACCTTATCTTAAACATTAATTCGAGAATATGTTTTTTTTTTCTTTTCCAGGCTGCTCCACAAGGCTGCTACAAAATTTCCAGCGTGAAATACCAATTTGATATCCTGACAATTTAAGGTAACTTGTAACATGTGTGTCGTGTTAAACCGCTAGTTGATTTGATTTGGTTAGTTAAAAATGCTACTTCAAATGAAAAAATTCACGATCCTACGATCACTTCACCTCCTCTACCTCTCTTTTATTCCAGAGTCGTAGCTCACTTCGCAGCCACCTTCATCTCCACCACGATTACCATCCATTTTCATTCTCAATCATATAATTCCACCTCTCTTATTTTGGAACGGTAGCGTCGGGAAAATCCCACCAGAAATGAGTTCTTCTTCAGTCAGGGTTGGTTTGTTGATGCAGTATGTACCCGATGGGTAGAGTAACAAAGTTGGCTATCCGAATAGGGCACTTTTGAATGTCAGCTCTGCTATGAAGATTTATGCCGGAGAATGATAGATTGATCGGCAACGACCAATGATCTTCATATTGCATCCATCTTTTGCAATTGAGGCAGATCGGGGCAAGCATAGCTTTGTAGCATATTGATGATGCACAGTTAATGCCAGCTAAGATGCATCGGTATTTTTCCGTAGTAGCCAAATTACCAAACTAATTTGATATTGGATTAGCGATATGCTTAGTTATATACCAAAGACGATGATTTTAGCATCTAGTTCGTCACATGGCAAACGTTGGTTGATTAAGCACATTTTAGCTCTTTTAAACTTCGACCCAACGTCAGTAGTATCGGTGAGATTAGTTTGAATCTTCAAGACTTCAACCACTCTATTAGGACAATAAAATATATATATATATATATATATATATATATATATCTCATTTACAATCTACCCTTGTATCCTTTTTTCCGTGGATAATCTCATGCATGGTTTACTTGGAAAATATTTCAAAAAAATTCAAATAGCTGACACCATTTATTTAAATCGCTCTGTTTAAAGCAGCAGTATTCAGGTAATCAGGTTTAAGAAGCAAGCGTAGCTGAAGGCTGAAGCCTGAGATATATTGGACGTTATAAAATTAAAAGGGAAAAAAGAATGAGATCAGAGCTGGCCGAAATAAAACAATGAGCCCATCACTTGGACACGTCTGACCCAGTGGTCCGAGAGATTAAGTGATTGGATCGACTGAGGGTATTCGACTGGGCCTTGTGTAAAATTATGATCATTCTAGTTCTAAGACTGCCAACAGAGGTGCAGTCCGACCTTCATTAATTACGTTTAGTATTGCTGCTTTTGGTACCAAAAGCTGGGTTTTATCCAAACTGAGAAGTTTTTTTTTTTTTAAAGATATTTTTCGTATGCAAATTCTAATTATTCTAAAGTTGAATCAAGCTAGACTCTAAACGAAGAAAAACTCTCTCAATATTTATTAAATTATATATATTTTTTATTTTTTCCTTACATTTAATATTATATCCGTTTTAAATATTTTAACTCTTAACAAAAATTTTTCAGCAATATAAAACACTCTAAAATCTCAATCTACATTTTAACATTAGATTTTCATAGTGCTTTTCAAACACTTTTTTTATAAAGGAAAACTCAAACTATTTTAAACCAAAACATTTTATAACAACACCGGCAAACTAAGCATCAGTGACAATTCCTGACTGGTTTATTGTTTCAACGTCAATCTTAAATACAAATAGAGGACTTTATGGATTTAGTCAAAAGTGACAAAGAAAACAGAAATGGGAAAAGCTGAAAACAAAGATATTTATTCGGAAATTAGCAAATAAAGACGAGCTTTCTTCTGGAATTTAATGTTTAAAATATGTTTTGGACGGTGCAACGTACATTGAATAACCCAATTACAAATTTGACTTTTCGGAACCAGTCAAAAAAAAGGAAAAAAAGAACCCCAAAATTAACAAAACCTGGATCTTATCCGCTCACCTAATTCTCAAAATCAGCCGAGAATCGTGATTGAAGGTTTTTTGTGCCACAATGGTCCAAGAGGTCTTATTCACTCCTGATTTTAACCCAATTATGCTAATCTACTACGTTAATATGTTAATTGTTTTCAACTATGTCATCTGATGTTTATTATATATTTTAATGTTTATTAGATATATGATATTCAAGTTATCTAATTTAAGGAACAATCTTGAAGGATGTCGGCAAGAAATTTTTCTTTTCCCTTTTAAAGAATGAGATGAATTTATCAATACAAACTCCAAAGTCTAACTTATAACTCAATTTTGATTGGAGCTCAAATGGTTTTTAACGTTGCTTTTTTTTTTTTTTTTTTTCTTGATTCTAGCCAAAACAACATAAAACATAACTCAAAAGCAAAACTGAAAAATCTTACAGACTATTTATAGTTTTCCTTGCATTTTTGCATTAAAAAGCTGCCATGTTTAAAAATAATTCAAACGACATATGATTTTGTCTTCATTTAGGGGGAAAAAACACTAAAAGCTAGTACTGGATAAATCCGTATGGATAATTATGAGGGTTAGGATAATTATGAGGGTTAGAACTGTGCTTATTAATTCACAACTGTTTGATGACCATCAAATCAAATAGTTGGAAATAGTTCTTGTTCAATGGTAGCTTTTTACTTGAGATAAAAGGTAATAAAAGCTAGATTTAGATATTTTTTCCCCACCTTACTTTTTGGATTGTCATTTGGGATTGAAGTGGAAAGGATCAAAGGAAGATCAACACTTGGCTTACACTCAATAAAAAGAAGTACGAGAAAAAAAAAAAAAAAGCAAAAAACAACTTTGATCCGTAAAAAAATATATATATTTTAAAATAAAAATAAATCAAAATTTAAAAAAAAATTAAATGCATAATTATTTATATTTGAAAGATTTAAGTGTTTATAATTTTAGTTTAAGTTTTTATTTCTTTTAATTTGTTATTATTTAACTTACTTCACTGATTTATTTAAAGACTTTAATACCAACGTGAACGTTTTGTGCTGGCTAAGAGAAGAAATTTGATGGGTCGAATTCTGACAATTGGACCACTTGAGCAACCAGGTTTGCAGTCTGACAAAGCCATCAACGTTTTCTGCTTTGTCTCGTGAAGCCCTTTATTTTTTGTCCTCTGATTTCTGACTTCCAAATTATCAAACATCATCTAGAAATATATATATAAAAATTGAATTAAAGTTAGAATTTTTGATCGGGCGAGTGGGAGTGGGAGCAATTAGCTCCTTTAACTCAACGACATTATCTAAGTTTCAAATTTCATTGGGATAAACAATAAAATTAATTCCTATAAAATTGGTGAAATTAGATATATGTTATAATTTGGATGGAAACATCGGCCATGGCAAGCAGGAGCAGGCACGAGGACAAATATGGTCGACTCCTGAATTTATCTTTAAAGACTGTTGCAACTTGCAAGCATGATAAAGAGTGTTAGTACAATGCAATCACACTTGTGTTTTTAGTGGTCCTTCTTCTCTTTGCCCAAACAGCTCCCTGCCCCTGCCTGCCACCCACCATATGACCTAACCTAACCCTATCTCTTCCCGCCTGTGCCTGTGCCTGTGCCTGTGCCTGTGCCCCTGCCCTCACCCCCACTCACGGCATGTATAGCCAAAACATTTATAGCATCCCGACAAACAATGTCTGATTCATATTTAATACCAAAAAAAAACACACTCCTTTAAATCGGAGTTTAATTGGACTGATTTATGCTTATCAAGACATATCCAGCTGTTTCGCTTTCATATGAAAGTTATTTTTAAGGGTTTCACTTTCGTATAAAACTTCATTGCTAAGTTTTTATGTACCTTTTTAACTATTAAAAACAATATTAAGAGAATAACAGCAAATTTAAAATCAAAATCGATCCGATCCAATATTATATCTAAAGTTGATGGGTGATGGAAATTCATTTGTTTTTATAAAAAAAAAAATTGTGGAAGATAAAATTTCATTGCTGTCGTGTTACTATTAAATTCCACAAAAACCTACAATTGGCTATGGATGGCCTGTCATTTTGCGGTGATTCCTCCACCGTTCATTCTATAAGTTGATGGAGACAAAAAAAAAAAAAAAAAAAAACTAAGAATCATCCATTAAAGGCGTAAATCATTTGCCTTATGCCGAGGTATAAGGTAGCATAGTACAGACATTAATCTGACATAACCCTTTCAGATATAAATATATATATATATCCAAAGATCGGACATAATTTAATTTAATTTAATTTAATTTAAAAATTATTTTTATATTAATATTTTTATTTTTTTATATATATTTAATAAAAATAAATTATTTTTTCGGTTTTTATCTAGAAAGGGGTAAAACAAAGAGAACTCATCTTCACACCCACGTCATTTAATTTCGTGCTTAACTTTTTTGAGTTCTGATAATTGAAGTAAAAAATAATAAATAAAATTTTTAATTTTTATGTTAAATATAATATAATACTATAATATGTTAATTATTTTAAAAAGCGATAAAAAAATATTTATTAACAAAACCTAAACTAAAAGCTAAAGCCCAAGCGGGAAGGCCCCTCCATTTCTACATACACACTGAATCTCCTACTGCCAACATTAAAAGAAAGAACTTATCTCTCTCTCTCTCTAGGAACTCTCCTGTAATTTTCAGCTTTTCTTTTATAGAAGGAAAACAGAGGTGACTGTTATTGTTCGTTAATAGTATGTACCAGTCAGGTGAGACAAAAGGAAAAGAAGAAATGAACGGTGCTGATGCTTATGATATGATGGAGGCGCAGTATATACGAAAACACCACAGGCACGAGATCAGAGACGATCAGTGTACCTCTGCTCTTGTTAAACACATCAAAGCTCCTGTTCATCTCGTGAGTTTTCTCTGTTTCTGATTCACCTTAATTTATGTCTTTAAATAATTTTAGAGCGGCCGTTGACTTTTGTTTCTTTTTTTTTTTTCCCCTCTCCCCTGGATCTGCTAAAATCAGCAGCTCTTTCGCAGTTTTAACTGCTGCCGAAAAGTCAAATCTATGTTCATTTCAGAAATTTAACATAAAAATGAAAAACCTACGAATATGTTTTTCACAGATGAAAAAAATAAAAATAAAAAAACCGCACTCCCTTCACTTAGATTCTGAATTTCTGTTATTTCGGTAGTCCTTAAATGTTAGATTATTTGATTTTGATGATAGGTTTTGTAACATCTGTTCTGTTTTTTGATTTGTCAGGAACCGGATTTCGAATTTATTTGGAGTTTAATTACTCTATCCTATGACTGTTGTTAGAAGTAGTATTTCCTTTTCTATCAAACTTTATTGCAACTAAATAGTAATGGTTATGATATTATAAATTATGGATAGGTATGGTCGTTGGTAAGGCGGTTTGATCAGCCGCAAAAGTACAAGCCTTTCGTAAGCAGGTGTATCATGAAAGGGGACCTGGGAATCGGTAGTGTTAGAGAAGTCAACGTCAAGTCCGGCCTTCCGGCCACCACCAGCACCGAACGGTTAGAACTTCTTGACGATGAAGAACACATTCTGGGGATCAAAATCGTCGGCGGCGATCACCGTCTCAAGGTAAAAATGCAATCATTCTCTCTCACTTACACTTTTTATTTTTCGTTTTTTTTTGGGGGGGTGTTATTGTACTAATTTTGTTGACTGATTTTTTTTGGCAGAATTATTCTTCAATCATGACAGTCCACCCTGAGGTTATTGAAGGAAGGCCAGGGACAATGGTGATCGAATCATTCGTTGTGGATGTGCCTGAAGGGAACACCGTGGATGAAACTTGTTACTTTGTGAAGGCCTTAATCCGATGTAATCTGAAATCGTTAGCCGATGTTTCAGAGAGGATGGCTATGCTGGACCAGACAGAACCTATCAACCGATACTAAGTTGAGAAGGTGGAATTTTGACGACCAATAAAAAAGACTAGCTTTTGTAGAGTAATGCCTCAGTAGCGTTTCAAATTCATTAAAAGCCTCCGATTTCTGAGTTATATAAATGGGGTTTGGGGGTTCCGAACATGTCGAAAAAAATGGGGTTCTTTTGTCGCCGTTGTTTATGGTTATCTGGGTTTTTCACTTTTCTGCAATGGTAGTATTGTACGTTACTATAGTCTTATTTGTAAATACCATATATATATATATATATATATATAAGATTTAAGATAAGAAAAGATGGAGACTTTTGTTTCCATATTGTAGTCGCAACTGTAGTTGCAGGATGAATTTGGAGAACAATTTTAACAGTTCTGCTCTTTTTTTTTCTTTGTTTTGTTTATGTTCGTGTCTTTTCAATGGTTTCTTGTTGGGGATCTTATCTATGGTTTTTCTTCTTTGTTTGGGTAAACCATTAATGTATGCTTTTCTTTTAAGAACTTAAAAGCAAATTATGAAGTGTAAATGTATATATTTGTTCAGTTCTCAGCCTCTGACATTGAGCGAACAAAGTAGTGCAGGTACACCGTTGAAATGCACCAAGGTGAGAGGAGGGGACTGAGGGTTGCTTTTTTGAGTCATAAAGTTGCAGAGCACGCTAACTCAAAACTCTTGTGATGATTTTCTTTTTTTTAATAAAGTTAAACCTACCAAGGTAGAAAGTTTCTCTGAGAGTGACCAATCATTCATCTTTGCTTGTAGTGAACTTTCCAACACGTTTCCATCTGAGAAAACTCAATGATTTCTTTTCTTTTTCTTTTTCTTTTTCATCATTGAACAATTGCAGACCTGGTTCAGTTCAATTGGTTTGATTAATATTACCAGGGCAGCATCCTGTAAATCACTTTGTTGGGAAAACATTGGTGATGAATTGTAGTACTTATCCTGCAAGCTCGTAAGGATTTAAAGCTTTCCAGTTTTGAAGCTGTAATAATAATGGAATTGGTTTTTCATGAAATTGCTTTTAAGCTTCTATGGATGAAGAGGTAAGTGGTGGCTAATGAAGTTTTTCATTCCGTCTATATACTATGGGTCGTAAACACTTAACTTCGCTGAAATGGTTAAAACCGACTACCATCCCTTAGGAATATCTCTCGGTTCTCACATAATTTTGGAAATTAGATTTCTTCCAGAAATATGTTGCCTTTACATGGTAAATAGATTTCAACATTGAAATTTTAATTTTATATTCAATTATTTATCCTTGGTATTATACTCCCTAAAATTCATTAATTATTCTAAATATGATATTAAATATTAATTTATTTTTATGAGTTTAATTTATTAATTCAATTTTTATTACGGATCGACTATGAAAATCATTTTAAATCTAATAATTAATTAGGCAGTCATTTCAAAAAATCATTATATATATTTTATATGATTTTGCAACTAATTTTTTTTATTTTACTTTTTACAAATATGATCAACTATTTAAAATAATTTATTTGTAGATATATAAAATATTAAATAAATTAATTAAGCAAGACACTAAAAATTCATAACAAATATAATAAGAATTTCCAACGATAAAATGGTTATTGGTGTATATATTACTGAAAGATTTTCAATTAACCATCCATTACGGAAAAACTTCAACAAATTCAATAAAGATTCGGTAACGTTTGGGTCGCTACAAAATTGGGTGGCTAAAAACCCATAGTTTCTGGTAGCGGTTTTTATCGCAATCTGTAGCATTTCTTCATAAATATTTGAAGCAGCTGGTAGCACAGAAGGGTCAATAAATAAAAACCCTTTGCCGCCGTTAGCAATATCCAAGAAAAGCGTTAATGTTGTAATCTGAATCACAAACAAACAATTATATATATATATATATATATATATCAATGTTAAATGAGAAGGAAAAGGAACCAAAACAAAAAAAAAGTTAGTAATATATAGTTGTAATAATTAGCAAATATTATGGTTAAGGTATAATCTTGTTTTTAGTCACATAATTTATATTGCAGTTTGGTGTCTTTCCAAATGCCAACATGCGTGCTTTTCTTCGATGATAGTTTTCAGTTTTTTCCTCACTTAACTGAAGGCCTTCAAAATATAAAACCTAAATAAAGAAAGCAAGTTAGGGTAGGAGAAATAGATAAGATATATATATATATATATATATACACACACGTGAGTGTTTGTCGCCGCCAAAGCTCGGATAAAATCATGAGAACTTTTCTTCACTCTCTTTAAAGGCTTCGAACTGTAGTTTTAATTGAATTTTAGTTTGAAGCCTTTAAAAGAGAGTGAAAAAGGTTTCATGTCAACTCAAACGCTCCTCCCAAAAGCGGGAAGCAGAAGAAGAAGCAGAAGAAGAGACAGGACTAGCTCTACTGATCTAAAGACTAGAGAGAAGCTTTAAGTGCCTACATTTCAAAAGGCTCACTTCAGCAACTTGAGTAAGGAGTGCCCCGCTGAGTTCCTTTTTATAGGCCAGAAAATGCATGTGCCCGCTAATTAATTTGAAATCTACTCCCGTGTCAATCAATGGCGGAATTTGATCCCATTTAGGGCCAATCAAAACATCTAAAAAATTAAAAATCAATTCGAACCATAATATTTAATTTGATTTTAATTTAATTTTTATTAAATTTAATTTATTTTAATTTAAATATTTATCAAATATATTTATTTTTATTTAGTTTTTTATTTATAAATTAAAAACTTATAATTATTCAAACTAAGCTGATTTTATTTTTTATTTATTTTTTATAAAATAAAAATAAAAATTTTATTTTTAAATGAGTGAAAAAATTTACAAATATTATAAAGGTATATTTTTTAAATAAAAAAAATTTATTGAATCGAACTAACATGCAAAGTGGACTTCGATTCGAATCAATTGGATTTATATGTTATTCAATTAGGTTTCAATTAAGTTTTTTTTTTTTAAAAAAAAAACAAAATACTATATACTAACCACAATTTTTTTTTCTATAACCGATTTCAACCGACGGTTATACCCCCCGATCTCATTCACTTGAATTCTCAAAAAGGTCTCTCTCAGATGGCAAAAATACAAATTGGAGCCGAAGGGCCATAGGGAATCGTTCATCCATCTCAAGCAAAGAATAAAGCAGTTTTGGAATCTAAGTCACATCCATTTCCTTCGTTAAATCCACGCAACAAAGAATATTTCGAAAATATCCAAACCTAAAGGACCATATTATCATCAATCCCAGAATGTAATACATAACACTTGCAGCAAATCATCAAGTTATATATATATATATATATGTATCATTCGCCGACCAAAGATAATTCTTGGACATCTTATAATATAATATACGTCACTGCTTCAATCAGACAACCTAAAATGAATGAAAGAAATGAAAACAAACAAGGAACAATAATGACAAGACAAAGCAACCTTAAAATGAAAATGGTAAAATTAATTATATATGTTTAACATTATTTTAGATTATAAGAAAAAAAAAAATCAAGGGTTGCCTGCTTATATTCAATTAGACATGTTATGCCTCATGGGCGACTGCCAACCTGGTATCACGTATCAAATCGGCGATCATCAACAAGTCGTCAGCATGATCTCAGGACTGACGCATCTGCTGAGTGATGACTGACTGATAAGGCTAACTATGAGACGATTGTAGCCTGACAGTTAGCATGACGATGGCTATTCTCAGTCATATCACTTGACAGCTTGTCCCTCCACATCACTTGTATAAGATTAAGCAAACCTCAGGTAAGAGAAAAAACCCAGACCTTTCTTACTATTATCTCTTCTCCTACACTTGAGAAATTAACTTAACCATTGAAGAGTACCTCGAAATACCAACTCCGACACCCCCTAACTTTCTTTGTGTTACAGGACCTCTGTGACTTTCTAGAGGATAAAGCATCATCAAGACATAATAATATATATATAATATTAAAATATTTTATTAGTTGAACATATTATAATATATTATTTTGCTAAACATATAAATATTCGCAATCAAACTTTTCTAATCATGGTTACTGCATATCAAATTGAGAAAACAAAATGAGGACGATATTTTCTTTGAAATTATTTGGGAGCTTATACGGATATAATTAAAATAATTTACATAATCACTCGTATGATGTTACTTAATTTTTTTTTAATTTGGGATAAAGGAAATTGGAATCCAATTTTTGTAAAAGTAGATACATGTGTCTATTAATTAAAGCGAATTGATAAGATTAAAAAGAAAAAAAGTATTATTTAATGAGTAGAGTTTTTTTAAAAAATATGTTTAAAATATTATAAAGAGACCAAAACTTAAAAAAAAAAAAAAATCTTTTATATCAATCCTAATTTCATGGGCCAATAGAACGACCGAGTATGGCCCAAGCTGACAAGCTCATAGCACTTTTGTGATCCACATCTTAATTAATGAGCAAAAATAGATAGACTTGGGGCCTACAAGCTGAGCTTGGACCATATCAACATCCATTAGCAAAATGGGAAAAACAATGCCCCTTGCATAGAGGCCTTCGTGACCCGTCACTAGATCTGCTCACGGATTGACTTGAATTTAAGTATAATATTAATATTAAATATATTTATCTAAGTTTGGCTCAGCTTAAAATATGAGTCTCGAATTTTGTTCAAACTCTTTCATATTTGTAAATAGAAAATCCAGACCCAATTAGGTTCGCTCATATTATATCTTTTTTATAATTTATTTTTTAAAAAATATATTTTTTAAAATTTAAAATTTATTAATTTAATAATTTTTTTATTAAGTTTATAAATATAAATAATTTAACCTAGTTTTAAAGTTTACACTATGATATTATATATATTGTTTATATGACAAAAATTACATAACATATAAAATATAAAATAAATATGTAGAATGTAACAGTAAAATGAGTTGGGTCAAGCCGGGCTTGGGTTTTGAAAGTTGAGCCAAGACCTGATCCATTTTTTAATTGAGCTTAATTTTTTTGCCTAAACCTATTTTTCGGGCTAATATTTTGGTCCAAACCCTCCCAAATATCGGACGGGCCTTCGGGTTTGGACGAGTAGCTCGGCTCTTAAGTAGGTCTACTCGTCACTTGCCCAAACTTAATAGTTCACCTCCTATTTGAGATTATTTAAATAAAAGTTTTAAGTCCAAAAATAAAGATAGGTAAAAGAATGAGGTTTGTTTAAAAGTAGAATAGGGCATTAATTTCAATAGTTAAAGTTCAAGCTTAGCTTGACTTGACCCGACGCATTTTTTAATTGTATAATATGTTATTATATATTTATATAAAAATGTAAATTATATAAAAATAAATATATATATATATATAATATTATAGTGTAAATATTAAAAAATATATTATTTGTATTTTAAAACTTAATAAAAAAGAAAATTATCAAATTACTAAAGAAAAAATTTTAAAAATAATATAAGTAGATCCAAATAGGTTTTAACTACTTATTCATAAATATGGACGGACTTATTCATAAAATACAATGTAGTATGGGGGAAAGATTAACAAAGAACGCATAGTAGAGTGTTTGTGGTTAGGCCACAAGTAATGTCTCGGATTATATTTAACAAAGGGTATGAACTGCTCCATGCTTCCGAGAAATAAGATAGGGATAAGCAAACCTTTTGTGGGTGAAAAAGCCTACAGTGTGGGGATCTTTGAGTTTATAACAAATTTAAAAATCTTTTTACCAACGTTGTCTTGGTCGACCATCAGCAAACACGAGTTTTATTGGATTAAATTCGATTGTGTCATATTTATAATAATTAAAAATTAATAAATATTATTTTAAATAAAATTATAATATTATGTCATAATTATTATTTAAATCTTCGTAAAGACAACAGTTATAATTCTCTCGTTAAGGTTTTCGAGTATAAGATGGAAAAATCTTTATCTTGATCCTTGATTATACTTGTTACTATTATTTTTTTTCATAGTTGTGGTAAATTGAAGATAATTACAATTATAAATTACCCTCCAGTTTGTTGTCGAGGAAATTTAGCAACCAGCCAGAATCAATCTGCAGCATGGCAATAGTAGCAACGGTACTGCTGTATTTTCCGTATAA
>JBBYHL010475021.1:0-13228 GCA_038381835.1 Adansonia madagascariensis | reverse complement strand
CCTGACAAAAACGAAATGTTGACTTTAATAAAGATAAAAAAAGATAAAATAAAATTAGCATTAAAGAAACAATCGCAAATCACTTTAGGATGTTTATTTAACATTATATATTTTTGTCGGTACGACAAGTTTTTTATTAGATTTGCCGCCATGCAAGAAAAATGTAATTTATTTATATTAGTTTAAAATTAATTTAATTTTTATAATTTTTATAATTTTTAAATAATTTATATTTATTTAATTTTTATAATTTATTCGATGTTAAAATTTGATTAAATTAAAATTATTTAATTATTTATTTAATATAAAAAATTTAACTATTAAATATATATAAAGATAATATTCTAAATCAATATAGTATCAGATCGATTTATTACTTTACATGCACGATAAGCGTGATTATATTATTAAATTTAACGATAATTTATTAAAATATTAATTATATATAAAGTTATGTATTTATACTATTTATAAATTATATAACATAATGTTTGAATTGGTATTATAAATTATCAAATTAATTTTAAAAATTACTTGAAAATCAAAATAAAATTAAGAATATTTTGAATTTTAATTGTACTCTTTTTAAATTAAAAACTAACAATTCTTAAAGGAAAAAAAAATCTACTCAAAATTGACAACAAATATTTACTTGATTTTTGTAATAGCACCAAAGTAAATGTAGCCATACTCTATTAATTAATTTTACGTTAACATAAGTTGATTTCTCTTCGTTGTGTATATATACACATATATGCATATTATATATGTGTATACAAAAAATTTAATTATTAACCAATCTTTTATATAATAAATTCTATCAATGTATCAATTTTATATTATTTTATTTAAAATTTTAAAAAAATTAAAAATCGATCTAATTTATTAATTATTTTAATTTTTATTTAATGAATTCTTAATTTAAAATATTAAATTCAAAATTTCATTGTTAAAACTTAAAGCCAAGTTAATGAAAATTTTTTAATAAATATTTATATTTAAATATAAATATAAAAATATAATATTTTAAATATATAAAAAAATTTAAAATAATTAATTATATATGAATCAAATATATATATATATATATGCATATTCGACCATCATCAAAATAACATGAAGCAAAGAAATAGTGCCTTTTAATAATTATAAAAAACAAAATATAAAAGAAAGAGGTGAATGGTGTAGGTCCGTGTGCATCGGCATTGCCAGTTGTCACTGCCACTGCTTCATTACATTTTTTTCGTTTCAAAAACACTTCCTAAAAACTCCATTTTTACTTCACTAAAAATCAAAGAAGTGATTTTTATTACTTTTTTTTATAAACATTTTTCTCATTTCCACTTTGGGTTTTTTCAAGCTCGTTGAAAATCTGTTCTTCTTTTTTGCTACGAAAAGAGATCTGATCATGTAAACTGTATTCAATTCCTCTGCTTTTTTTCCCCATTTTTTATCTCTTTCCTTTTAAGTGTTATAGAAAAAAAAGGTGCAAAAAACTGTTGAAAATATGAACATTTATTACAGAAAGAGAGTTCAGACTTAAGACAGAGTTGAAGCCTTGGATGTTTGAGAGGCAAAAAGCTGTTGAAAATATTAACTTCTGCCTTTAAAGTTTTTGGTTTCCTTGGTTTTATAAGAGTAGTTTAAATTCGTCAGTGCCTGGATCAAACTGCATTCCTGCATAAAATAAAAGGCTGAGGAAACCCCACCCAATACCTCGTTTTTGGTGGTTTCTCGGGCTCAGAACTCAAACACAAGCTTCTACCTTGATTTATGCTAAAACATGGGTTTTGGTCAAAAGCTTCAAAAATAGGGGGAAAAAAACTCTTTTTTAGTGTATATTTATTGCTTTTAGTTGAAATGAGAATTAGCCTTTTTTTAATCCATGTTCTTGATTAAAGTGTTGATATGCTGTAGTTTGAGAGAGTTGTTGAAAAGTGCTCGAAGATTTGGTGGGATAATTTTGAAGAATTCGAAAATTTTGTCTTGATTCTTCAAGTTAAAGATCATACTCAGTTGATTTTAGTGTTAATATGATGTAAGATTAGTTAGTCCAAAATGAGTGTTACAGTTGTTGTTTTTGAATATTTGGTGAGATAGATTTTCTGAGACAGGAAAATATATCTTCGTGTCTTGTTCTTGAAGTCAAAAACCATAGATTGTTGTTTTTTTTGTTCTTTTCCCTTTTTGTTCGCTTTAACATACGTAGGATTATTGTAAATTAGGGCAGAGTTGCAGTAGGAGGATTAAGTCTGAAGGAAAGGTCTTAAAGGGTTTAAAAATGGCGGAAAGCGTGAAGAATGATAAAGAAATGAGATCACTGGCCTTAACACCAACATGGTCAGTTGCTACTGTTTTGACAATCTTTGTTGCGGTATCTTTGATTGTGGAACGCTCGATTCACCGGCTAAGCAAGGTGAGTAGCTGTTCTTTAGCTTTGGTTTATATCTTGTGTTACTCGGACGTGAGTGTCAGGTGCGGATACGGAGTTCATGTTTATACTCAAATTTTAAGGTATTTTCATGTACATAAAGGGTCATATTCTCATATTTCGATATTTATATTCGAAAATGTGTCAAACATGGATATTTCAAAAAAAATAAAGAGTCGGAGGAACATTATTTATGTCCACTCTCAATTATTTTAAAATTTGATAATTTATTCTTTTAATTTGATGACTAAAATGTGTTTCGGGTTGCTAATAATTGGTGTTTTAAGTGGCTAATTATTGTGTATTGTCAAGCTTTGTTTTAGTTTTCTTCGATTCTGAACTTCCCAATTCACTGCAAAAGCAATGTGATTTGTGGTGTCTATTTTGTACCTTTGGATTTTCCTTCTTCTTGTTATACTTTTGTTCCAGTTACCTGGACTTGAATTGAGTGTTAGATACGGGTATATGTCTAACATAGGTTTGCTTAGTTTTTTATTTTAAGTTTTTCCATATCCATGTTCGAATATGTGTTGAACACGAGTGCATTATGAAAAATGAAGAGTCTATGTAACATAGAAACTGCAATTATATTTTGTTTAGTAAAACAAATTGAGTGAGATGCATTCGTGTGATACAAACTTAAACAATTGTGGACATTAATGCTCTTGTCTACAAACACTTCTAGATAGAACAATTTGGTGTTTCAAGCATGTTCAACTTATTTTCAATTTAAATTCTAAAACTTTTTAAGAGATTACTATCATTGATGGTAATTTATAAGTTTTAAAAGACTATTCTTTAAATTCTTTTAACTCTCCATTGACTAGGAAAGTACTATGTCAGTTTGACACTTCATTTTTCTTGAAGTACCCATGTCCGACACATTTTCAGAATTGGGTATAGGGATATGACCCTCTAAGGATCCTCCAAATACATTGAAAAATTTAGAAAAACTAGAACATACCTGTGTTGAGCGTATACGCATATCTGACAGTCACACCCGAGTCCAAGTAACATAGATGCTAAACATAATTCTTTTGGTAATGGGGTTCTTGGTATGCTTAAAATTGTAAACATTTTACGAGTTTTCTATTAATTTGTTCCAGTGGTTAAGGAAAACTAATAGAAAACCTCTGCTTGCGGCTTTGGAGAAGATGAAAGAAGGTATTTCCATATATTTCAACCTGCAACTGATTATATTTTCCGATTTGGTTTTGAACTAATAATTTTTCATAAACTTACTTTAGTTACCTTTCTTTTTATCTGTCATATTTATGATCACTTTATTTGTTGCTTTTTGACTTCTGTTCTTCAGAGTTAATGCTGCTTGGTTTCATATCGCTCCTTCTAATAGCAACCTCGAGCACAATAGCCAATATATGCATACCGTCAAAGTTCTATGATAGTGCCTTTGCGCCATGCACCAGGTCTGAGATTGATGAAGAACTTGAAGATGATTCTTCTGAGGAGCGTAAGCTTTTGATGGCTTCCGGTATTCGCTTATTTAGGAGAATTTTGAATGGCATGAACCAGAATACCTGCAAAGAGGCATGTGACTAATCCATATATTGACTCTAGATTCTGCTACATGATCATGTTCTCGAACCATTTTATCATATATGCCGATAACTTTAATACTCACACGATCTACTGTCTCAAAATTATTCTGTTCTTCAGGGTCATGAGCCATTTGTTTCATATGAAGGTCTCGAGCAGTTGCATCGCTTCATTTTTGTCATGGCAATCACACATATATCTTACAGTTGCTTAACGATGTTACTCGCAATCGTGAAGGTTAGATCTTTGATTCTAATAACCGCATAGGTTCTTCGGATACTCATCATCTTTCTTTCTTGCAAGAATATTTTGCAATTCACAATGCAAAACTTCTTTTCCCAAGTAGCTGTCAAATGCAATTAGTGATAAGGATGATACATACTAGTTTTGTTATGTAAAGTATTTTTCGGAACGGATTAGAGACAACCAGTCTCTTCAATATTTTTTTTTTGGGGGGGGGCCTATCAGGCAAATATGGCAATGATACTCCGAGGTAAGTTACTCGGACTCGGGTTTGAGTGTCGGAGATGGGTATGTCCAATTTTTTTTTGAAGATTTCCATGTATTTGGAGAGTCCTTGGAGGATCGTCGATAACTGTGAATACTGAATGTGGTTACTTAAACTTAAGCCCATGGTTAATGGTTCCAAACTTTGCAAACTGAAAGGCAAAAGAATGCCTGTAATATTAATACAGATGGTAAACAGTCTTGAGAGGTCTATTCTGCAGATGTTTTATTTCTGTCAAAAACAGTCAACTTCTGAAATGTTTTTATGTATGTTACCCAAACTCGGGTGTGAGTGTCGATACGGGTATGTGTCTGGCATAGGTATATTAAATTTTTTCTTAAGTTTTTCCATGTATTTGGAGGATCCTATCTTCATACTCATGTTCAAAAATGAGCGGACACCAGTACTTTGAGAAAATGAAGAGTTGAAGCAACTTATGTTTTTATTTTGATGGAAGCATGAATTTAATAGTTTTATGTTGATGTTATTTGCTTATGTTTTGATATTGTAACTATTTGGTAGATTCATAGTTGGAGAGCATGGGAAGATGAAGCTCATATGGATAGACATGATTTATTAAATGGTAAGTTCAACAATATATTATCGGTAGGTTCAGATAATACTTGTCTCTGTCCATTGCGGTTTGTCGCCAGAATGTCTGTGTTGGACAATGATACGAGGGTGTTCCCCGTGTCAGTGCTTCATAGAGAATGGGTTTTGATGATCATTTTGATGTTTCAATACATGTGATCAGTTGTAGTCAAAACTATTTAATTTTTTTTTTCCTTCGAATTGTTGTTAGATATTACATGATTATTGGAATTTACCTGCTACAGCAAAGGCAAGAGGGTCGATAATGCGAAGACAGACAGCTTTTGTCATAAACCACGCGTCGAACCCCTTGACCAAAAATAGTCTTCTTATCTGGGTGGTGGGTTCCGAAAATTGCTTCTTGCTTTGTTTACTTTGAGCGTTAATTCATCTTTGTCGTTGTGATGCGCTTTTATTTGTTCTTATTTGCATAATAGTCCTGCAATTCTATTGTGCTATGCATGTATTAGGGCTTGCTATCTATGTTTCTTGCATCCGAGTGTAAGTGTCGGATATGGGTATGCATCCGGTGCGGGTTTGTTGAATTTTTTTTTTAAGTTTTTCCTTGTATGAAGAGGGCCCTTGGAGAGTTTTATCCCCATACCCATGTCCAAAAATGTGTAGGTTACGGGTGTCGGACATGGGTACTTCAAGAAAAATGAAGAGTCGAAGTAACATAGCTTGCCACTCATTTTTTTTGTCATTCTTCTCTAATTAAGTTATAATTTTTTCATGGAAGAAGGACATATAGTGTAGAGGAAGGGAGGAAGAGAAAAATTTTCCATAGTGCAGAGTTCATTCTCATTGATTATGTTGCTCGGACTCGAGTGTAAATGTTAGATAAGGGCATGTGTCAGACACGGGTATGTTCAATTTTTTGCTAAGTTTTTCCATGTATTTGGAGGGTCGTATCCCCGCACCCATGTCCGAAAATGTTTTGGACACGAATACTTCAAGAAAAATGAAGAGTCGGAGTAACATAGATTCTCACTTGCATCTGAAAGCTGAGCACATTGTTAAACTGCTTTAAGCATGATAGGACAAATATTAAGTGTTCTTCCCATTTCTTCTTTACTTTTGTTTTCATACCTACCCTTTCAGTTACACTAGAGAATGATAATTTTTGTGTAATATAAATTTTTTCTTTTTAACTAGCAGAAATGTTTCTTCCAGCAATTTGGGTGTTCGGTGGTTCGTGCAGACTATCTGACTCTCCGCAAGGGCTTCATCATGGTATGTGTTATTTGTAGTTATATTGAAGTATTCCTATTAAATTCAAGGAGTGGGTTATTCTGACAAACAATTGAGCTAGCCATGTACTTACAAATTTACAATTAATTCTTTGTCCATTGCAAGATGTATAGCTGTTTCAATTCATCTCCGGCACCTTATTAAAAGATGAAGAAAATTAATTCATATGTTCAATCAATTAATGCTTAGAATTTCTGCTGTTTTGCTAATCTGATTATCCAGAAGATTCTAAAATTTTAACTTTTTAGAAGTTTATATACCTGGAAGTTGGTCTTTCTGTTATGATATTCTTGTTTTGGTTACAATTGCGGACCACAAAATAGGATAACTGGTACTTGAAAACATGTTTATTGCTATTACTATTGTATTTGTTCGGTTTTCCTTTGACTGGCATGATTAGTGGTACCTATATATTCTTGTCCATATAACTCAAATTCAAGTGTGAGTATTGGATACATGTATGTGTCCGACATGGGTATTTCAATTTTTTCTAAGTTTTTCCATTTATTTGGAGGGTCACATGCCCATTCCCATTTCCGGAAATGTGTCAGACTTGGGTATTTCAAAAGAAAAAAAAAATGAGGAGTCGGAGCAACATAGATTCTTGTGCTTTTATCTCATATTAACATATACGATACTGAAAAACTTTGTTCCTATTGATCTTCGACTTTCTTTTCTTGTTTGGTGAGGAAAATTTAAATGTGAAAAATCTGTTGATGCTAAATTGCACGGTTACAGCTTATGAATGTTTACGCCTTTTATTTTTTGTATTCATGGCAGAATCACAACCTGACGTCAAAGTACGATTTCCATAGCTATATGATTCGATCTATGGAGGAAGAATTTCAAAGGATAGTTGGCGTCAGGCAAGTAATGTTTTTCATAAAGAACTTTCGGATTGTTTTCTCCGTCAAAATTGTCCCAAAAGTCTTGTTATTGCTCACCTACGTCGCTCATACGTTGTTATCTTGTCTTCTCTGTTGACTGATTTATGGGGCCACATGTTGACCATAATGGCGTATGCTTTTTTTTTTTTTTTTTTTCGATTTATGAACGTTCGGTGGTTTATCTAAGGTGTTTGTTAACTGAGATTTACTCATCATTTGAATTATTGTTTACTCTTGTCAAATATTTATCTATATAGCTGTGTTATTCAGGCTTAGGTGTGAGTGTACAAGGGTGTGTTCAATTTTTTCTATGTTTTTCCACGTATTTGGAGGGCCCTTTGAGGGTCATATCTCTATACCTATATCCGGATATGTGTTAAAATTAGTGTTGGACACAGGTAAAGAAAAATGAAGAGTTGGAGCACCATAGCCATATAGAACTAACTTAAGAAAAAAACGACTCAAACATTTTTAATACAGCTTGTCTCTTTGAAAACCTGCATAGACTCGCACATTCATGCTCATTAACTAATGTCACCAAGTATGTGCCTGTGCTTAAAGAAATGTGTCACCAATTTTTTGTCCTCTGCATTATTTATCTCTTTTTGAGTATCTGATTTAGATAAAAATAATAGAATCAGTTCTTTCCAGATTATCAACTTTGGGATATTATCTACCGCCCTCGAAGATGTGAAATGCTAGTGACTACGATTGTTATAGCCGTTATGGAACTTTTTAACCATGAAATGGATTAAAACATTAAAAGACCAGTGACACTGTGCAAATTCTATTTGCTTCGTCAGCTGTATTTTTTTTTGCTCTTTCCCAGCTGTGGTAAGATTCATACCTTGTTGGGATTGTCCTATCTATTGGTTTTTACTTCTATTGTGTGTTTATGTCACTACCTAGCAAATCTGTATTTTCCTTCCAGATGTGTCATAAAACTACCATTGAGACCTTGCAACTCGCATATGTCTATTCTCGGTTGTCATCAACAACTTCATGGTTGAGTTGATTTTAGGATTGCAGATTGCTAAAGTTCTGCTTGTTTCATCTCTTGCAGTGGTCCACTTTGGGGATTTGTTGTTGCTTTTATGCTGTTCAATGTGAAAGGTATTGAACATTTTAAATCGAGATTGAATTTATTATGTTTGTGCTGCGTGGCTGTACCGTTACCGTGAATATGTTTTCCATGATTGTTATCTCTCAAGTGATGCATTTTTGCTCGTTGTTTAAAGCACAAAGGAGTAGGTAGGAATAAAAGTTCTCATCCTGTTGCCTATATGAACTTTTGAGTAGTGTGTGTTCATCTATATTAGTCGGACTCAGTTTTGAGTGCTAGATATGGGTATATTTAATTTTTTTCTAAGTTTTTCCATGTATATTAAGGGTCCTTAGAGGGTCATAGCCTCGTACTCATGTTTGACTTTCAGACATGGGAGGCGGAGTCAAACATAGGTACTTTAAAGAAAAATGAAGAGTTGGAACAACATTGGTGTTCATAGTATAGGCAGTTCTGCCAACTCACTGAATTCCTGACTCGTCGGCTATTTTTCCTTCTTGTAGGGTCTAATCTGTATTTCTGGATAGCAATCATCCCCATTACCGTAAGTCACTTGCCTTCTCTTGTCTGGTATTAGTTTTGGCATTCACCACTATGTGTGTGTCGGATATAGGTATGTGTCCGACATGAGTATGTTCAATTTTTCCGAGATTTTTATGTCTTTGGAGGGTCTTTGGAGGATTATATACCCATACCTATGTCCAGATATGTGTTGGACACGGGTAGTTCAAGAAAAATGAAGAGTTGGAGCAACATAGCTCCCAATCTTTCATGTTATTCTGATTTTCTATGTTCATAACTTCATGTGCAGCTTGTTCTTCTTGTGGGTGCAAAGCTACAGCATGTCATTGCAACCTTGGCGCTGGAGAATGCTGGCATTACCGGCTATTTTACTGGAGCAAAGCTGAGGCCTCGAGATGAACTTTTCTGGTTTAAGAAGCCGGAATGGTTGTTGTCCCTCATACATTTCATTCTATTCCAGGTTGTTGTTTACAGCCATGCATTCGAGTTTGAAGATTTTTGTACATTTCAGACTCTAAGTCGAAAAAGTTTTTTACAACTTCCATTTCATAGGGACTAATGTTCTTGTCGTATTTCTCTGCAGAATGCATTCGAACTGGCTTCGTTTTTTTGGTTCTGGGTATGTTCTCTTCTCCAACTGGATCGATATGTAATAATACCGACGATGATGATTTTTGTTGAACATCAATCTAAAATTGCATTAGAAATTCATTCCTCTCGATAGAATGTATCATTCTCCAGTTATCTCCTTCTTTCGGATTTCTGTTGCTACAATTTTGTGACATCAGTCTAGTACTAAAAAGCCCTCAATAGAACTGGGAATATAAATATAAAAGAATGAACTTTGATATTATAGACAGGTTAGTCACTGTGTGTTGATATCTTTGCAGTGGCAGTTCGGCTATAATTCGTGCTTCATCCAAAACCATACGCTTGTTTACATTCGACTCATTTTGGGGTATGATTATGTTATAACTAGACCTAGTTTTGGTGTTTACTATGCAAATTTTGTCATTTACGGGTGCTTACATCAATCTGCTTTTATCTCATAGGTTTGCTGGGCAATTTATCTGTAGCTACATCACTCTGCCACTCTATGCTCTGGTCACTCAGGTATTATAGTTGTTGTTCGTTAACATCTCTAAAACTTGACCAGATTGGCCGCTTGGACCGGTTGAATTGGGAACTGGTTGATTACTCGATCCAGCAGCTAAATAATAACTGGGTAATAGTTGAACTGATCAAGAACTTATTCAATTAGTAAAAATCGGATTGAACAGGTAAAAAATCAATTTTATGTATTTTTTATTTTTTTTCAAAATTTTATCTGTAATTAATTAGATTTGAACCTTTAACCTCCTAATTTTTTATTGAAGATCATATGCCAAATGCATTTTTTTTGTTAATTATTGGCTATATTTAATATTAAACATTAAAAAATGCATATATATCAAACCAGTTGGTCCAACCGGTTGAACCGATTGGACTAGGAACTAGAGGTCTAACTAGTTCGACATCCAATCTGTTGTTTTTTTTTTTTTTTCTTTTTTAACATTGCTTAAAATGCTATCTACTGTAATCTCTAATTTGTTGCGCATCAAGTCTGCTGATGCTTCAAATTTTAGCTGTGAGTTTAACATTCTCTGGCCATAACCAGAAAAAATCCTATCGAACATGTGCTTATATTTGTGTCGAAAACATATCCATATTTTATACTCACCCCGGGTCCAGATAATATAGCTACCAGTATTTCATAACTGCTTAAAGAAGGTTTTTGTAGTAAATTTTATGGTATTATAGGTTACAAATGGTTTCCTGCATCATCTACTAAATTTTTCCGTCCTTTCAGATGGGGACAAACTATAAGGCAGCACTAATTCCGCAAAGGATAAGGGAGACAATCCACGGATGGGGTAAGGCGGCGAGGAGAAAGAGGAGGCTTGGACGTTTCTATGACGATTCAACCATACATACAGACACGAGCACGGTATTGTCACTCGAGGAAGAGGACCACCAGTTGATTGATATTCACGAAGATAGCACTGGCACATATACGGGGATCGAGTTGCAACCACCACCATCTACTATTACATCCAGTCTTTCGCCATTCGCTAACGAAACTTCGAGCCGGGTTGGTACGCCTCTACTTAGACCGTATTCTTCTATTTCCGCATCGACTAACTCTAGTTTTCGGAAGGAAGACATCCGAAGATCATCTTCTATGCCTGTTAGAGGAGAATGACACTAAAGTACAGCAGTTGTGTAGAATAATTTTAGGTATACGGAAAAAGAGCATAACGAAGTCAATATTATTAGTGATTTACTGTTATATTCCTTACAATCACCGGGATTTTCTTCACATTCCACGCAATAATATTACTCTGACTTGGGTTTAAGTGTTGAATACGTATATGTCTTTGACACGGACATTTTTATTTTTTTAAAGTTTTTTTTATGTATATTGATGGTTTTTGGAGGGTTATACTCATATTTTTATACCAATGTCTGAATATAGAGTGTTTGACATGGGTACTTAAAGTCCCTCTGCCCAAGATTCAGATGTTAGATTGTAACCTGGGTTGCTCGGATTCTTTATTTTCTTTAAAATATCTGTATCCGGCACTTGTTCTTAGACATATTTGGGCATGGATCAGGGGTATGATATTCTTAGTATATATAAAAAAAACTAAGAAAAATTAAATATATCTTTGTTAAATACATACCGGTATTCGATTCAGATTAACAGAGATCGGAACATGTAAGTTGCTGCATGAATTTATAAAGCAAAGAATTCTATAGACGGAGTTTTATTGTAACTGATTCTCCCACTTTTTGATTGCTAATTGCGCTGATAATATGTTGGCACGAGCTTGCATTGTGTTTTCTTACATTCCAAGTATATAGGCATATGTTATATGGAAAAATATTCCATATATTGTTTAAAAGTTTCGTAAACAGGATTAAAGGGATGACATATGTTTTATTTTTTTAAATATAATTTAAAAGCCTATGTTATTTCACTAATATTGCTTGTGAAACTTTTTAACTCTATTGATCGTATTGATATACAATCATTCATATTATATAATGAAAATCAAAAGTCAAAAAAAGGGACTGGAGGTCAAATAGGTGTGACCTTCAATTACTAATAAAATCAGCTGGTTTATTTAAATAAGGCTCTAAATATTTTTAAAAGAATTTTAATGTTAAATAGATTTTAAATATAATGAATTATTAATAAAAACATGAATTCGATTTATCAATTTAGTTTTTTTTATTCAAATATTGGTATAGTTTTTAGTATAATTCTATAAGATTATGGATTCAAATCCTATTGAATAAAAAATATTTTTTTAAAATTAATTAAAAAATAAAAAAAATTTAGGTTTTTTAGCGGTTTTTTATCCTTTGAATCAATTTTAGATCTATTTAAGTAAAATTTGGTTCTTTACATAGCTTTCCACTAAACAAATTTTTAATTTTAGATTGAACTTATTCAATTGATTAATTCGATCTAATATTTTCAATCATGCTAAAAATTAGGTGCCCTACATCGATCTAAAGAAGATTAAGCAACTTTGAGATATTGTAAGAAAATTTCTCAAAAATTATTAGCAGCAGAGTGAAAGGAAATGACTTGTTTCCGAATTTATAATTTAAAGCTTTCATGATAAAGTAATATAAAATTGTTATTATTAATAAAATAAAAAATTCAATTTCATTAAAAAAATTTTATTTGATAATAAATAAAACATTTATGACAATTTAAAAAAATAATAAATAATTATGATTATTTTCATCAATATAAAAAATTCTTTGCATCTAGATTGCATATTTTAAATTATAAATGCCGATTAATAAGTTAATTAGATAGAGTCTTTTTTTTTTTTATAACATCTAGCTCGGGTTTGGTTAGGCTTAGATTTCATCTTTTGTAATTTGAGCTGACTTTTCTTTTTGGATAACTTTTCGTATAATAAAATATTTTTATTTAAATTTATTTATAAAAATAAATAAGTATTAATATAATTTTTTTAGCATTGATTCAAGTCTAAGGGTCGGGTAGAGCAAATTCAAATTTGGACCAAAAAATTTTAAAATATTTCAGGTTACAACTCAACTCGATCACGAAGATTAACCGTAAAGAAACTGAAAAGTAAAAAAAAAAAAACTTGCTTTCCATTTTTGGCCAACTTTAATATTTGGAGAATGAGGGATTCAAACCACTATTAAAAAAAGGATCAAATTGGGCAGTTGAACCGATTTCTAGTTCAGTCTGAAATATGTCATAGAATCATAATTTTGGAGAACCAAAAAAATTTCAATTGAACAGGTAAAAGATTGGTTAAAAACCTAAATTTAAGTTTTATTTTTAGCATTTTTTTCCAAAATATTTTATATGAAAAATAAGAATTAAA
>JBBYHL010475000.1:0-13230 GCA_038381835.1 Adansonia madagascariensis | reverse complement strand
ACAAAATTTCACATAATAAATCCAATTAAGAATTTAATCATATGGAAATTCCAATCAAAATTACATAAAAAATAAAAAAAATTAATCAAAATAATTGATATAAAAATAAATAAATAATTAAAAGAAAAAGTTAGTGAACTTTGTCAAAAAATTAGAGATTAAAATGGGCTTGGTAGGCTTTTAGAGAATGAAATGGGCTCGGCAGAAAATCAAAAAAATGGGCTTGGTAAAGTTATTGGGCCTGTTGAGAAACTATTGGGCTTATTTGCAAAAGTTGAAATTTTTAAGCCCATTAAAGAGATTTTGCACAAAATAAAATTAATAATATTAATAAAAAAATTTTATAAAGATTTGAAGTATTGAATTATACACGAAAAATTTTTGAGAAGTCTTATGTGCAAGAAAAAAATTAAGATCCAAAACTCATAAAATTTTACAAGAAAACCTCTATGAAAAAAATTTATTATTTTAGAAAACTACAAAACTCACAAAATAAATTGAATTTTTAAAAACTAATTTAATATAAATTTTATGAAAATATTTAAGGAATTTTAAAAATCTTAAACTCAAAAAATTCCTCCCAAAAAAATTTATGGAGTAGAAAACTCTGTATCTTGAAAATGAAACAACTCAAAGAAAAATGTAAAACTCATAAAATAAATTAAATTTTTAAAAACTAATTTAATATAAATTTGATAAATATATTTAATGAATTTTAAAAATTTTAAGCTTGAAAAATTCCTTCAAAAAATTTACGAAATAGGAAAATTCAAAAAAATGCAAAACTCATAAAATGAAATGAATTTTGAAAAACCGATTTAATGGTGGTTAAATGAAAATATTTAAATAATTTTGAAGTTCAAAAATCAAGAAAATTCTACCAAAAATTTTACAGGTAAAGGAAAGATCGTATTTTGAAAGTAAGAAAATTTTAAAGAATACATTGAAAATTATATAAAATGAATTAAATACAACATATTGTTCAAAATATTAATTATAAAAAATAAATAAAAAAGTGAAGAAAATGAAATTTTGAAATCCGAAATAGATTTAACAAAACAATTTTCAGAAGCATAATACTCATGATATTGTAAAAATTCAAAATTAATTAACAAAATTGATAATTTGACATCTTGTGGTAAAAACACCAATGCTTATTTATTATTGAATATTTTTTTATTTTTTTGGAATGCATATTGCCATGAATACTGCAAAGTGTCTGTAAAAATATACACGGTCAATTTTTTGAGCTTTACAAAAAAGGTCAAAAAATTAATGAAAATGAGAAATTTGACCGTGATATCATCTGCAGGAATGATTTTCCAAATTTGATGAGAAAATATTTAAAAACAAAATTTTCCTTCCAAATATTCATCTTTTCATCCGAGATCAATCTTTAAATGGCATTTTTTTCTATCATGTGTCAATAAGATCATGCATGTGTGACGGAATAAGTTACAATAACGTGTAAATTCCTCATCAGAGGTCGGCCTCTATTAGGTGACAATCATATTTCGGTCTTGGATAACTGAGACTATCAGAAAAAAGACCTGGACGAAATTAGGTGTCTACACCAACTATGGGAACCTTTCATCTTCTACAAGCCTTTAAAGACCTCTAATGCTCTTTTGAAAGCCTTTAATTATTTTTTGATAGAGAGTTGAAGGCTTTGGATAGAGTAATAACAATGGTAGAAGCAAAATTAAGAATGGGGCTTTCTTATTGAGGAGAAAAAGAGCAATTAAATAGAGATAGGATATTGTTGGCTTACTGGCATTATTGAGAAGAGAGTGAATTTAAGGTTAAGGTTAAAGTTAGAAAAAGAGTTAGGTGAAAGGGGTTGCTAGGGTGGCTATTATTGTTAAGATAAAAAAGAAAAAACTTTTGGATTTTAGGAGAAACATGATAAGGTGTACTTAGACCTTAGGTTTTCTATAAAATTATCATTAATAGTAATATAATATAAAATTATATAAGTGTGCACTTTGTAGGCTAAATTAGGCTAGACCTGAGCTTAAATTTCTTTGTCCAAGGCTCGGCTCATTCAGAAAATGGGCTATTATTTTTTTTGTCCAGGACCATTTTTCAAGCCTAACATTTTTGCCCAAACCTTCCCAACTATTGGGTAAGCCACATGCTTAAGCAAGTAGCCTAATCTTTAAATAGGTTTAGTCATGATGCTTGATAATTTAATAAATAAATAGGCCTAAGTGTTGCTTGTGAATCAAAGATGGCACTATTTTTGGTTAAGCTAGAAGAAAAAAGAAAACAAAAAGGAACAAATAGAAACAAGAAAGCTAAAGAGTTTTTTTTGGACAACTTTCAAAAGTATATTCACCTAACATGATCAACTACAAGTACAATTTGTCTTTCTACTTACACCATGATTTTAGGAAGTTAACTTGCCCAAAAATTCTTGAACTAACACTACCATATCAATGTACTAAGATCCTTAAATGACTATGTTAGCAGCATTTACAACCAGTTGTTATTCAATATTCCTCCTTGGCTACTTTATTATTAACACTAATTAGCTCCCTTAAACATTCAAATCTAGTTTAGTAAAGGGCTTAGTTAAAATATCAACCAACTTGTCCTTATAATTGTAATGAGCTAGTGTAACATCATTAATTTGTTACATTTCTCTTACAAAATGAAACTTAATGTTAAACTTCTTAGTTTCATCAAAAATTGTATTTTTTACAATTGCAACAACATATTGGCTATCACAGTTTATCTTTTTTGCTTCTTCTTGCACCAAATTAAGATCTTATAATACCTTTCTTAGCCAAAGAGCTTGGTTGATAGTAGCGGCAATAATGTATTCTGCTTTTGCTATTGATTGGGCCACAATTTCTTTTTTTTTTGACACTATTAAAAAAATTCCATAAATAAGAGTGAACAAACAACTAGAAGTACTTTTCATGTCATTGATTGAACTATCCTAATCACCATCAGTATAGCATATCAAACTTAATTTTTTAACTTTTTAAAAACTAAACTCCATAATATGAGGTACCTTTTACATACCTTGATATGTACTTATCTAATGCTTTTCAAACCTTATTGTAAGAAAAGACAACCTATGTTATTTCCTTAGTTGGCACATTTCACTACTTCCTTATGTTCATGGATTTTTGGACATATTCAAAACCATATTACTTTTGTGCTAGCTCAGTGTACTGTAATTGACATGTCATAATTTGTTGCACAAAAGTTAGTTTCATAAACTGCACCAACATATGCAGTTGAAGCACCAACGTCTTTCATTTATGGCAATTGACAGAAGTTCGCATCCAGTAGAATCAAAGCCAAGGGCAAAGCCAGAACTTTAATTTTGGTGAAAGGACTAATCAATATAAATATGATTAATATATTTTGGGAAGGCTAGTTAGTATAAACATGATTAATATAAAAATATAAAAAAGGTTATATAATAATTTTTACTTTTTGAAGTAATTTTCATAAAAAATTAAAAGAATTACTACATAGTCTTTTTTTTTATGAAGCTTATAATAATTCAACTTTCTTTAATTAATTTTTTGTTATTACTATAAAAAGAAAACATTAGGTGACATACTATAATTGATATTAGGATTTTCTTTATTAATGAAAAAGAAAAAAATATTAGTTTAATGAAATAAATATTATGAATATATATAATAATGTTTAATTAAATAAAAAATTAAAGAGAATCAAATAAACAATGATAAAGTTTAAAACTGACAAGTTGAACAAATTAATCATATTAATGTATTAATTTTTCAAAGAAGTTGCCAAAATTGAAAATATTGAGGTCAAACTAGAATTTTTCCTTTCTTTTGTTTTAGGAAAGATAATTTTTAGTTAGGCTTTCATGGATTGAGGATGCCAAAATGAAACTATAGTCTTTTTTCCTAGTTAAGAAAGTTTGCCACTAGTAATTTTTTTAAAATTTATGGGGAGCAAAGTAAAAATATTCTTTTTTTGCTTAGATAAGAAAGCTTACTAGTAGTGATTTTCTTGAAGTTAGAGGAGAGGGGCTAAAGCCCCTACCAACCCTTTCTTAAATTTGCTCTTAATCATAGATCATTCATGTTTTGATCTTCAAAATAATAGCATATTTCTTTTCTACTAGTTAACCAATGCTAAGCATGTTTTGATATATATCAGGCATTGAGAAAAATTATAAACAATTTTAGTACCTGATGATTGTCTAAAAGTACATATCTTTTTCCTGTATGTTCAATGAACTTCATATGACCTATTTTGATCTTTAGACTATAGGATTTGTAAATTCTCTTAAACATACTCTTATTAGAGGCCATGTAGTTTATGCAATTGCTATCTATTAGAAGTGTACTTTGGCTTTGGTATTGGTTGTATAATAAAAAGCAACAAACATTTGCTCCTTTTGCTGTTGATTTCCATTAGTAACTTGAGCTTGCATTTTCTACTACTACCATTGTCCCTTATTCTTGCAAAATCTTTCCATGTGCCTCATCTATTTACAAGCTCTACACTGGATGTTTAGTATAAGCTAGTAATACATTTCCAAAATTACATTGTCTTTTGACAATGTAAGTAAGATGGATATTTTTTCTTCCCACTACCTTTGGTATTGTCTTCGTCTCTCTTTGGTGTCTTTTTTTTATAAGTCAAAATTTTTTCCTTTTTCTTGATGAACTACCAGCTTTTTCTCTACCCTTTGCTAGAAAATCACCTTCAAAGTGTTTTTCTTATCTACTTGCTCTTTTTTGCTCTATCACACAGAGAGCATTGATCAATTCTATTAAGTAGATGCTAAATAGATCTCTAGATTATTCAAGAGAAAAAAATCTTGACTCATACTTCTTAGGTTGAGTTGCGATTACCTTTTCCATAATACTTTTATTGCAAAACTCATCCCTGAGTAACCTTATGCTGCTCATAACAACCATGATCCTATTAGTATATTGCTTTATAGTTTAACTTTCTTTCATCAAAATTTTCAAAGTCTTTTAGCAAGTATCACAAGAAATAATCTTGGTGAAGATCACATCCAAGATACTATCTTGCAAGCATGACATAGCTTTATAACTGTTAATTTTTTCACTATGTTGCTTCATTTGAGCCAAGATAAGATTAGCTCTTAAGGGTAAAAGATCTTTATTAGTCTCAATCACTTTTCATAGGTCATATAATTACATCTAAGTCTTCATTTACACTGCATAAATGTGGTAGTTTTCACCAGCAAAAACAAAAGGTGGAGATAGAAAAAAGTTGCATGAAGACATAAAGGCAGCAGCTTGTTCGAAAGCTATATATAAGGCCTAGATAGCTTTAATTCTTCCACAAAAACATTTTAAAAAGATGTTTAAAGTATTTAGTGTAAGATTTAATTAAGAATGTACCTTTAGCTATTGTTGATTAAGAATGTCATCTCGCTCCAAGTACACGAAGATAGACATCCCATATAAGCCTTCTAGTCTATTTTTTTCTTAATAATTACCTTATGATAGTGCAGAGGCAACTTATATAGACTTGAGTAGGGATAACCCATGCAGATTAATTAGTGTTAAATCCCGTCATCAGGGAATTTTTATTCTAATTAGTTATTAAAGTAGAGTTTAACTCTTAGCATTAAAGTTTTAACTTGAATAGGACTTACTAGATGATATCACCTTAATATTAATTAAAATTGATCTCAGTCCAATTAATTATCATGTGGGTCACATAAAGTTAACATTCTCACACTTGGCCCACATGATAAACCAAGAACTTAAATAGGTGATAATTAAATTCAAAACTTTAATATGGCTACAAGTTACTCTAGCCTAACTCCCACTCAATTAAAGATTCACATAGCACGAATCATGGCGGTAGCATTCTAAAATGAATATTTTCTTCTATGAATTACAATGCATGATCCTCTTTAAAAGAGCACTTTATGAGATAATATTGTATGAATTAATTTTCTACAATCATTCAAGGTCCACTCAACATGAAAACTTTATGTTCACAAACTGAAACATGTTCATAAACTCTAAGAATGTGAAATTAACAAAATCAAAGAAGCCAAAATACATCTTGATAGAAATAACTAGCCCCATATGATCCACATGAATTTTAAACTATTTGTTAATATTGTTTTAGCCATGGGTTTTGCTATTATTAAATCTGTACCGATGTGTTGGATATTCACTTCTTACTTTTTTATAAAGTCTTTAATAGCAAGGTACTTTATATCTATTAACTTGCAGTGACTCTCACTTTTATTATTTTTAGAATAAATACTGCATAAAAATTGTTACAATAGACCTTTAATGGCCTTACTGACAACTCTTAAATTGGAGATAAAATATCTCAACTTTAATGTATGCGTATTACTTTATAACATAATTCTTTTGGTAGGTTTCATATAACCAAGGGTAGGATTACTTTAATATCTTCCAAGCACTTTTAGTATAAACCTTATGTCAAGTTTCATATAAACTTGATCATATATAAAGCTCCCAATACTATTTGCATATATAATGCCTTTCATATGCTCTTTTTCCAAATTATTTAGAAATATTGGCTAAAATTAAAATATCTTCTTTACAATTTACGCCCCTGTAGGTGAGTAACTCTTTATCCTTATTCTTTCTAAAACTATCATAATATAGTCTCCCTAAGATAGACTTAATGTCTTTTAGCTCAATGAGTCCTTGTGCCTATGACATATGAAGTTTCACCCAAATTCTCCATATCAAAGTTTTGAGAAAGAAAACATTTGTCTCATGTAACAAAGCCAAATCACTTCTTGCAAGGAGAATTTCACCAACATATACAGCCAAAATGATGATTTTACTCCCACCGAATTTAACGTATAAATATTAATCAATGACATCTTTATTAAACCAAATGATGTCACAACATTTTAAAACTTTATATACCATTAGTGGGATGCTTGTTTTAGTCTATATATTTATCTTTCAAAGAAATATTCAGGTAGAATCATGTATACTCTTCTCAAGATCCCTATTCAAGCAAGTTGTTTTTACCATCATTTAATGTAACTCTCAATTAAAATGAGCTATAAAAGCTATGATAATTCTTAATGAAACTTTCTTAAAAAAATTGGAAAGAAAGTTTCCATGGTCATTAATACCTCCTCTAAGTGAAACCTTTGACCACTAGTCTAACCTTATATCCTTCAAAATTACCAAAATGCAATTCCACAAGTTATTGGACATTATTAGCCATTAGTTTCATCTCTTTTATCATAGCTTTATGCCAAAGTGTGAAATTTTCACTGTTCATGGCTAGTGAAAATAAGATCATCTTTATGTCCAATATCCAAATTAAACTTTTATCGGTATACAACCAAATAATAGTAATAACTAGTTTCTTACCTATTGAATCTCTTAATTTTATAATCATATATACATTTTGTATACCTATAGTCAGTGATATTAATGATCTATTGTAAAAGTTGTACTTGATTTGATTGCTCTCCAGTTAATTCTATATGTTTGACTTAAGAAATAATCAAGTCCTTTATAAATATCAATCTAAATAAATTTATTCCTTAATATCAACCTTATAAGGAAAGTCGCTCCTCTTGGACTCATGATCCATAAGAAACTTAGCATTTCTAGCTTCAACAATTCTAGTTGAATATGAGAGACATTTAACATGTGTACCTCTTTAAGTTAATTGCATAGCCTATAACTGATCATTATTTTTGGATCCAATTTTTTTATGTTTAGGTTATAAGTTTTCATTTTAACTAAATAACCTAAGTTCGCAAATGTCTTAAGCTAGATTCCAACTATTCTATAATTTTAAGAAAGTTCTAGGAAACAATTTAGTTGGAACTTTAATAAAGACATAACAATAGTTTTAATGCATTAATCCATAAACTTAGGAGAAGATGTATAATCTTTAAATATTACAGTGCTTTCTTTAGCTCCCTTTTGTGGACTTGTTAGTTTGCTTTTTCCTCAATGCAACTACCTTTAGTGCCAAACTCAAGAGTTTCGAGAACTCCATCATTGTCAATTCTCCTAAATTTCTATATGAAGATGTGACACAATCTTTATACCATAACTTTGAAGGAGTTTTTATCTATAGCATGTTTCTACCACCAAAAATCTTATTAATAGTTAATAAACTTCTTCTTATAGTTAGGATCCAAATTAATGATAAAAAATCCAGTATAAAATTTTTCTTTTGAAATTTCAACAATAGAATTAAAAAATTTAAATTTAGAACTCTTTTTACCTAAAAAATTTTCTAAAATGAAAGATAAAACCATTTTTAAGGTTTAAAACAAATCCTGATTTCAAAAAATGATCTTGATAGTCCTAAACAATTTCTGTAGTAAATGTTCCTACCACTTTCCTTTGGTTTCCTTGACTTTATGAAACCTTAAATGGTTATAGAAATATAATTCTTGAACATAAGTCCAACCACCATGTATTATGAGGAACATCATCAAAAAAGATTCATACAGAAATGAGTTTACCATTATTTTTGAGTCTCCCTTTTATACTTTAGACAATCTTTCTTTATCCTATTTTCTTTATTGGCATACACTTACCTACTTCTCACCTTTTTACCTTGCATCACTAGGCTAATCGAATCAAGATTCATTTTTTAATCTCTTTTCCTCTTGAACACATATTGAGAGTTTATTGATAAACTATTTTATTTATATGTGTTTTTAATGCTCGTACTCATTAGGAAAAAAAGTTTAATATGAAAGTGATAAGAAATTTACTTGAAAAACTTAATTTCGAAGATTTAAGTCAAGCAACAATGTCTATCAAATCCAATAATGTGCTCATCCATAACTTTTAAAATTGTTGTACATTATTCTCGAAAGCTTCCTTATTAGGGTGACAGGAAAAACCTCATCAGATTTAACAATCTAGTCTTTAGTGGCTTTGCAATAATCCTTGATCTTATAACTATTTAGGATGAAATCCCAAATTGATTTATTCATGTAGGATTTCATGTACATTATCCTTAAATGATTAGATTGCTTTCACAATACAACGAAATCTATAATCTTTTTGCGCACTTTATTTGTTGAGGACAAGTTATCTACTTGAAACGCTATGTCAAGGTCCTTGCACCCAAAATAGCTTAATTAACTCTTTTATCAGAGTAATTTTTCATCACCAGATAGCATTTAATTCTAGCAGCCTTATTAATCACAATAGTAGAAATTACTGTAAAATGCGATGAGCTATACTTTAATGAAATAAAAATACTTTACATTCAAATATCATGATATAATGTATATATATATATGTAGAAAAAATTTACATACAACTATGGAATCTCAAATTTTCATGCTATAATTTATTCAAAAATCATGATATAATGTATATATATATATATATATATTCCATAACATGCATCCTTTAATCAAATAAATTGTGTCCAAGATCGTTATCATAACCTGATTAAATGAATAAAATTTATTAAAATAATTATGCATATTAAAATTGAAATTTTAAAGTTAATAAAGTAAATTTTACTAAACAAATTTAAATATGCATAGAGCTTTGATATGAGAGTTCATAAATATTAAGCACTTTATAAGAAAGTACATGTTGTCAATTAAGTCTCACATGTCAAAATATTTTATCATAAAATAAAATTTTAAAATATTTATGCATGAATTATATTTATCAATTTAATCATATATATATATATTAAATAATGATATTTCAAAAAATTGAAAAAAATTACAAAATAATTATGTACAATTTATGTATTCGGTACAATTGATGCATCATGCGTATGGCATCGGATGACTGACTATCCACCTTTTTCTTTACCCGAGGCCAAATAACCACCTGACTGAACTTTTGACCCATTCAGGTTTGTAGATTTCATTCCATATACTTTATAAGCTTTTAGCTACTGATTGCATTCCATTGAAAACTTATATTTTGGTTTAATCAAATGTGTATAGGTGTCCACTAGCATGTTGAATGGAAAACTCAAATCAAAAATAAATTTTTTTAATAGTTTTTAGTTTATGCAACAAATACAAAAACAATAAACACACAACAACATCAATGTTAAAGCAAAAATTTCAAATATATATTCTTTTAAATACTTTCATATTTCATGGTATATCATGCAATTAGATATCTAAACACATAATTTTAAGCTTGATTTTCGTAAGCATGCATCATTTTAATTTGTGAATACAAAAATTAATATATATATGCATATCTTTATGATCTGAATAACAAAACTAGAGAACCTTACTCTAATGCCACTTGTAAGGTTTAATTAAGAATGTACCTCTAGTTATTATTGATCAAGAAAACAACTTCACTCCAAGTACATGAAGACAGACATCCTGTATAAACCTTTTAGTCTATTTCTTTTCCTTGATAATTACTTTATGATGGTGTACATGCATTTTATGTAGACTAGATAAGGGACCAATACAGACTCATTAGGGTTAAATCCCACTATTAGAGAATCTTTATTCTAATTAGTTACTAAAGTAGAGTTTAACTCTTACTACTAGAGCTTTAACTTGAATAGGATTTATTAGATAATATCACCTTAATATTAATTAAATATTTATCTCTGTCCACTTAATTATCATGTGGCCCACATAAAGTCTAACATTCAGGCCCTTTAAGATAAAAGCTTTGATACAGTTCTCTACTTTTGAATCAAAGATGTCATTAATTTTGGTTAAGCTAGCAACTTAAAGAAAAAAATAGGAAAGGAATAGAACACATACGAGAGAGCTAGAGAGTTTTATTTTGGGCAGCTTTCAAAAGCATATTCATTGCTTGAAAATGTATTACATTTATGTCAAGTAACTCACCAAACATGGAAAATTAAAAGTGCAATTTATCTTTCTTCTTACACCATGATTTTAGGTAGTTGTAAAAAATTAACATTACCATATTAGTGTACAAAAAGATTGCTTAAACAAAAGACTAAGATCCTAGAATGACTAAGTTAAGAGCACTTATAGCTAGCAGCTTTTCAACTCTAAGCAATTGTCTGACAATGATAACTATTTTGGCAAATACTTGGGAGTAGTGTTACAAACAATTTAGGCATCTAGTAGCTTATTTGAAGGTTTGAACATTTAGTGTGAGAGTTTTTTTTTTTCCATTTAAAGTTGAAGTTATTGATAATAGAGTACATAATGAGGTTGGCTCGTTCTTGCATCTCACAATATTATATTTTTAGGGGAAACCCAATCTAATTGGTAGATCTAAGCTCCTCTAATTCTTGTAATATTTTTTCTGTAACATTGATGACATGCTAAAGGTACATTTACTCTATGTTAAAAGTGGGTCTAACTTTTTATATTTCACGTTGCATCTATTTTATCACACTTATAGCAAGTTTCGTGGAACTACAAATACTTTCCAATGGTCTATATTATCAACTTTACGTCAATTTATTAATAATTTCTCGAAACATATCGCCTTATTTTATAATGTTAAAATTGTAAATTGGCTTCTTTCTTCTGTTGGTATTCTTGAGCAATCCTTCTTGATAAATAACACTAATAAGCCTTTTCGACTTATTCATCAAACTTTTACATTTTGGTTTATTACTTTAATTTACTTAGTTTTCAAAGTTAACTGATGAAATAAATAATTTCAAGCCATCGACCAAACTAGAGTTTTTCAATCATTTCAAGCAGAGATTTAATATCTAACTAAGAGTCCATGATAAAATAGCCAATCTGTCAAATTTTTGGTGTACCTTTAAATATAAACAATGCCTTGCAAATGAAGTTTATCCCACTGTGAGGAAGATAATACAAGAAAGTTACTTGGAAAATTTGATAAACATGCAATTTAAGCATGAATAAGAAAGATGGTTTTGCCACTCAATAGGAAGTGATTAGTGATTCGAGTTCACTAGTGCAAAGTATATTCATATGTGGCTTCATTACATTTGCAACATGCTTTAAAGTCATATTTTCTTATGTAATGACTTTCATTTGACACTCAATGAACTCTTAAAAAGAAAATAAATAAGGCAAAGCTTAATTAAACTTGCAATTTTATTTAGAAGACATAACAAAATAAAGTTAATTATAATTTCTTTTTTTGTTTTAATTGATTCAAGTATAATTGAATATCTCCCAATGGCCAGTAATAATTATATCAAAACCTTAAGAGATGGTTGTATTTAGAAATTAGAAATAATTTGTTTCAAGGACATTTATATCTATTCCCATGGGTCTTCATTTGGGCATAGCAAGGGCAAACATCTCTGTTAGCAGTAGGGCTTGGAGGCACGCACCCATCATTGCACCTTTGGCAGCATGTGTTGCATGTTTTATGGCACATCTTTGGCTTCCATGACTTACTGCACCTAAATGCACACTTGGTCTCGCAATCTGCATATATCCAATAATAAATGCATGGGAAAAACTTAAAATAATTAATATATTATATTAAAATACTGATAATAATCAAGTATTTATCGAGTATTTGGTTCAATGATTAATGTTTGTTCTTTATTCAAATAGTTGGATTTGAATTTCTATCTTTATATTAGTATATATATGGATAAACAAAGTATGAATTGTTTAGAAACTTTTTTACCTTGTCTTTCAGCTTCAACCATGAGTATCCCAACCTAAAGTTTGTCAAAAAGAAATAATTAATTATGTTTATGGGAACTTATAAAGAAAGAATTTATAAACAAAGTTGCGATACATCACACAAGGTCAAAATCGATGGCGAAAATCACTTTTGAACCTTAAAATCACATACCTCGGATATTAGGAGAAAGCAAAGAACAATAAGTAAAAGTGTTGCCTTGGTGCTGGCCATTCCCAAACTTTTTAAGATAATAACAAAATAGAGAAGTCGAGAAAAATAATAATAATAATAATAATAATAAAATAGAGAAAATATAAGGGCTATTTTCTTTTGTCCTTCTTTCTTTTTTTACTTCTATGATTTTGGTTCTTTCCAAAGATCCTAGCTAAGAGGCTTTTATAGATGAATAGGATAGAGCTATAAGTTTTTGGCATGATCTTTGCCTTTGATTATGAACCACAAAGAAATTTTAGGATGGTAATTTCTAATGTAGAGCAATTTAGCAATTTTTTAGAGGAAATGATGGACAAATAATGATTAGTACGTAAAAAACGGTATTTCCAACTAATGAAAGTTAGGGGAAGAGGCAGAATCTAATAGCAAATATAATGTGTTATCTAAAAAAAATGTGGCTATTTAAGTAGTTCAAATGTCAAATCTAAGAAAACAT
>JBBYHL010474979.1:0-13236 GCA_038381835.1 Adansonia madagascariensis | reverse complement strand
ATAAAAATTTTGTTAATCTTAAAATTATATTTAATTACTGTTAAATTAAATTATTATTAAGTAATATTTTAATTCAAGTATATGGTAAATACTTTAAATTTATTTTTAATTTAATTATATATTAACTATGAAATAAATAATTAAAAAATTTTTATTTAAATTAATTAATTATTATTATTTAAAAATTTAGTAATAATAAAATTAGTTAACGAAAAAAATTTAAAAAATATATAAAATTTTAAAAAAATATGATTATCTCTTGAAAAAGTAACTATGTAACATTTTACTAATCAAATTAATATTTACTCTCAATTTACTTTAAATATTAAAAATATTTAATAATAGATGTATTTTTATTTAAAATTAACCAATAAATAATACATAACATAAAAAAAAAAAAATCCCTACGTAGCCGCTTGGCCGACATCCAGTAGGTAGAACTTTCCTGGGTCTTTTTTTTTTTTTAATAAGATTTTTCTATTTTAATTTTTAAATTTTATTTTAAAAGTGACGGATCTTAAGGGTTGATTTATAGAGAATTTATAAATTGATTTGATATTTATATTTATTTTATTTAAAAAATTTATTTTATTAATTATTTTTAATTTTTAATTTTATTTTTAATTATATATTTAAAGAGTTGATCTGCTTAATAATTAATAATTCACAATTGATTTAAAATCTGTACTAAATCTATTTGAAAAAATAAAATTATTTTATTAACTATGTTTAGTTTTTTATATTTAATTTTTTTTATTTTTATTAAGATATAGATTTTTATAGTAATTCATAGGTCAATTTAAAATTTGTACACAATTTGCTCAAAAAAATAAATAAAATTAGTTTTAATTTTTTATATTTAAGGTTTTTATTTTTATTTTATTTTTAAATTATATTGCTTGCTGAAAAGCTCACAACATGTTTAAAAATTATTTTAGTAATTGATTTTTATTTTTTTAAATAATATATTTAAAGAGGTTGATTAGTATGTTAACATCGGCATCGAATTAAGATCCGTATCCTACTTATGGAGAAAAAAGTTTTAAATTTTTTATTTTATTAATTATATTATTTTATCTTAAATGATGTATTTAAAGATTTAGTCCACATATCTTGCAAATCAATTTAGAATCTGTACTAATCCTATTTGGGAAAAATTAAAATAAAATTTATTTTATTAATTATTTTTATTTTTATTTTAAATAATTTTTTAAAAAGATTGATTCACATATTAACTAACATGTCAATTTAATATTTGTATTCAAGACGGACAGTGAAAAGCTTTTTAAAAATAAATTTATTTTATTATTTTTATTTTATTTTTAGTGATGTTTTAAAGTGATTAATCCGCACGTTGACTTGCGGATCAATTTAAAGTTTGTACTTAATTTTAATTTAAATGGATAAATATTATTTAATAAAATTTAATTTTAAATTAAAAATTATAAAAAATAAATAAATTATTTTTATTTTATTTTTAAATAATTTATTTAAAGTAATTAATTAATATATTAATTTATGATTCGAATTAAAATTTATAACAAATTTTGAATATAAAATTTAAATGCATAATTATTATTTAATAAAATTTAATTTAAAATTAACTTTTATTAATAATAATTAAATTTTATAAAACAAACTAATAAAGGCCTGGCAATGGGCATAACTCTTGTTTATTCTGAATCTATTAAAAAAAAATCCCCCAATCTTAATGGCAGCCATTGCCTTCAGGTTAAAAAGGAGTCATAAAACTGCCACATCAGGAGCCTCTCTGCGTGACACATGGCAGGCAGCAGCCTATAGGATTTTATTTTTGATTTTTTAATTTAAGTTTTTAGTTTTATTTTTTTTATTTTTTTTATTATGTATTTTAAAAGGTTAGTGTACATAGAACTGGTGGATTAATTTGATATTTGTATTTGATTTGCCTGAGAAAAAATTATTTTATTAATTATTTTTTAATTTTTAATTTATTTTTAAATTATATATTTAAAAAATTGATTTACATAGTAATTTATAAGCCGATTTAAAATCTATACTATCTCTTATCTCCAAATTTTATTCTCCAATATTTTTTATCATTTTTTAGTATTTCCAATATTGGATAAAAATTAAAGTTTTGAAAAGTATAAGAAAAAAAAAATTTCAAAATCAGTATAAAGGGGCTAAATCTATAATTTTATATAAATATAAAAATTAATAGCACCATATACCTAAAAAATTTTGTTGACAAAGCTTGTCAATCAGCAAAATAATGTCCATGTTAATAGTTTAAAAGGGAGAAAAGTAATATTGTCATCAAATTGGATAAAAATTTTAAAATAATTAATAAAAAAATTAAATTTATAAGAATTATAATAGAATGGTTAAAACTCAAATTTGAAGACAGTACAGGGATTAATAGTTTTTAATATTGTTTTAATGTAAATTTTAATACATTTATTTATTCTTATCATACTATAAATTTTAATTTATATTATAAATATATTAAGATAAAAAATTAAATATTTTTTTTAAATATTTATAGAAAATTTTATTCTCAAGACAACACACAAATAAAAATTATAAAAAAATATAATATAGTGAATACCAGCAAATTATTAATACTATTATTATATCTTTTAAAATTATTTTTTATAAAATATTACTTTTTTATTTTAGTAATAATACTAGACAATGTAATTCAATCTTAGTTCTAATTATTTATTGCCGTACAAACACTTCTATTGTGGTACGTGATATTTTACTACTTGTATTAATATTTTGGTTTCAGTATTTAACATTATTTAACAATAAAGTAGTGTGAAGATTAAACACTAGTATAAATCATTCTAAATTCATTTTTTGATGAAAAAGAATCAATAATTATAATTCATTTAATTTAAATTGAAATTTAAAATATCTATATTTGAACTATTTAAAAATACTCCCCAATAAGCTAACATTAAATTAATTTTGAAATTAAGTAATTTTAAACTGAAATAATTTCAACAATTTGAATCTGCAGAACTCAATGCCATAAACCAAATTTCTGCTCATTTTCTACCTTAAATAATTTGCACATCTTTTCAAACACATCAATCAAGAGAACGTTCAATAATACACTAGTTGATAAAATTCTTCAAATCTAAATTAAATTTAAATTTTATTTAATTAAAAAATAAAAAATCAACTCATTAAATTCAATTCAAACAATCAAAAATTTATCTTAAAATAATTTGATATTAAATTTATTTAATTTAAATTTAATTGATTTAAATTTAAAATCTTTAAACTTAAAATACTTCATATTCAACGTAACAAAAATTAAAATAAATCAAACCTAAACAAACCGAATCAAACCAAATCAAAACCAAACCTAACGTTCATCCCTCTAGTTGCCAGCTGTACGCCACACACATCATCCGATCAAACTAGAAGACCTAGATTGATAAAGGCAAAAATTCTCTTGATAAATAAATCACATAATGGTAAATAAGTTAACGCACCCTCAGAATAGGACAAGGAGTAATAACCTACATCAAGATTCGTGCGTTCAAGATTCATAATGCAAAATTCATGATAGATAGTAATTCCATATACATAAGCCACATCTTGAATGAGAATGGGATGGAATGGTAAATCTAATTTTTGACCTAACCGGAACATTTTGAAGAAAAACCCCAACCACAAAGTACACAAATATAATAATTTTAGATACGATTATAATATATATAAAATTATTAAAATAAGACATAAAATAAAATAAAAATATAATTTAAAATTTATATAATACGAATTATTAATATATTAAAATTAATATAAATATAAAATATTTTAAACATGATTATCATATGTCAAAATATACAATCATAACACGAATACACAATCGTTTGGTATTTATACATGAATGAACCCAAGACTTAATTAGGTTCGTTCGTTTAACCATCTTTTATAGGTTCAAATTCTAACATTTGCAATCATCCTTTCAATTCATATACTATAGCCTCTTTTATATTGAAAAATGTATGTATATACTTAATCATTATATGCCTATCTGGTGGCAATTAAGAGTTACTTGAATCATGCCAATTAGATTTGACAATTTAAAATATTATATGATTATATGACATAAACATTATATAAGAAAAAGAAGTAAAACACTGCACAACATGAAAAAAACATAAACACGACATGAAAAATAACATAAAAACTATAGACACCTAATTTTGTCTGGGCCTCTTCCCTAATAGTCTTAAATATCTGAGATTAAGAATTGACTAACCATCCTAGTAGAGGTAGACCTTTGCTAGTTAGTTTATATATTTTCGTAACTTATTCTGTCACGCATAGATGGTCGTATGTGCATATAAAAGAAAAACTGTCATTTAAAGACCGATCTCGAATAAAAAATGATGAATATTCAAGAGAAAATCAGTTTTTAAATACTCTTGTCAAATTTTGAAAATCATTTTTGCAAACAATATAACGGTCAAATTTTTCATTTTTAGGCTTTTTTGAGATTTTTTCGTAAAACTCAGAAAGTTTATTGTCGTATATTTTTACTGACACCTGTGTAGTACTTATAATGATATGCATTCCGAAAAATAAAAAATATTCAAGAAAAATTATATATTGGCATTTTATACCATAATGTGTCAAGTTGTTAATTTTACCGATTATTTTTGAATTTTTCACAATATCGTGAGTATTTTGCTCATGAATTTTTTCCGTAAAGACTTGTTCCAGACTTCAGATTTTCATCTTTAGCATTTTATAAATTAATATTTTAGATAATATGTTGTATTTAACTCATTTTATATAAGTTTCAATATATTTTTCTCAATTCTAAAATACGAGCTTTCTTATATCTGTAAATTTTTTTGTAGAATTTTCTCAAGTTTTGAACTTCAAAATTTACTAAATATTCCCATTAAATTACTATTAAATCAGTTTTGAAAAATCCCAGTCCATTTTATGAATTTTTCTTGTTTCCAAGCTACAGAGTTTTCTACTCCAAAACTTTTTTTCAGTTGAATTTTTTTGAGTTTATAATTTTTAAAATTCTTCAAATACTTTTATTAAATACATATTAATTCAATTTTTGAAATTTCAATTTGTTTTATGAGTTCGCCATTTTTTTAAATATTAATTTCCTTACATAAGGATTTTTCTTGAAAAATTTTACAGGTTTATTTTAATCATCCAATTAGATGATCTTATCTTGATCATCATTGAAGATATTTTGATATCACAAATGGTACATAAAAGTTTAATGCTAATTACAACTTTCCATTAAAAATCAAATAAAAATTAAAAAACTAAAATAAAAAAATGATGTTTGGCCATTCGTCCAAGTTGATTTGAGCCAGGTATTGGCTAATGCTTCCCTTTACAAATACGGGGAAAAAGCTTCAAGAAAGGGAATTTGGCTTTTGGTGAGAAAATTGATTACAAAAATTGAAAGAAAATTCAAGTTTTCAAAGCTTTTAAGGTAAAAATTCTTCTAAAATCTTGAAGTTTTATTTTTTATTCATTTTTCTTATTTTTGATGAGCCAATATCATGCTAAGCTCATGATCTTTATTCATCTAGAATGGTTAAGCATGATGGCCATGATCCATTTTCTTTGATTTAAGTAGTTATGCTTGATTTTTTTTTAATAATAATTTGTTTTTCTTACATATTCATGTTGTTGTTGATGTGTTGATATTGTTGTTGAGATGATGTTGATTTTGTCATATGTATATAATCATGTTGATACTATTTTCCTTGATATTTTCTTGTTAATAAGTTGTTAAAACATATTTATAGGCTTATTTTTTTTATGATTTCTTATATGATAATGTTAATTTAACTTTGGTAGAACCTAGATATATGATTTTATGTTGAGGAAAAACTATTTCTCATTGTTTTCCATGATGGCCAAAACACATGGAGGCCTTAATCTCAGTTTAGGTCATTATTTTTATGTTAATTTATGAAAGTTATAGGGACGCAAAAATAAATTTTCTGAAAATTTTTAAGGCCAAGTAGATCCATGTTGGCCAAGCCTAATAAAGTGTGATTGGCTGACGTTTTTTATGTTATTTTATAAATATATAACATGTAAGGACCAATATGTAAATATAAAAAAATAAGGACTTGTTTGCAAGAAATAATAAAAAGGTTATTTTTAGGCTTAACATGTTTGACCGAATCCTCCTTGTGAACTTTAGCATGATTGTTGTGTTGATTTAAATATATTTGATGCTTTATTTCATGTTTTGTATCATATAAGGACCATCATGGAAATTTAGAAAAGTTTAGTGTCAACCTAGTAAAGTCTTCCATTTTAGGGATAAAATAGTTATTTCTCACATTAAATTCATCACTTAGGGTATTTTGGTAATTTTGGAGTATTTTTATCATTCCTCTGGTCTTTCGAATGGGTATAGAAAATACTAAAACCTTTAGTATCCATTGGTCCTCTAGTGGGGTATTAAAAAATTTTAAGGGCTTAATTGCATGATTTGCATTCTAGCTCACCTTATATTACCCATTTAGGGTAAAAATTGTTATTTCCTACCTTTATCGAGTTGTTTAGGGTCGTTGGTATGCTTTCATGACGAAGCTAGTCTTTAAGGGCATTTTGGTAACTTTTCTTACAATCAAGTCCTAGGTGGTTACTGAGATACTTTTATGCCAAAAGTGTACATTTAGGATAGGTTCACTTTTTGATGATCTTTTTCGTATCCTTAAAGGTACTAGGATACTTTCACATTAAAGGTATACCCTAGGAACATTTTAGTAATTTTCTCGAGAGTCGTCCTAGGTAGTTACTAGGATGCTTTTATGCCAAAAGTGTGTATTTAAGATAGGTTCACAATTTTTATAGTGAAATTGTGTCATTTAGAGTACTGGGATACTTTTATGTCGAAGGTATATCTTAGAAGCATTTTAGTAATTTATCATAAAACCAAATCCTTTAGATGCACGTGATGCTTTCATGACAAAAGTGCACTCTGGGGACATGTTGGTCATTTTGACCTGATTTGTGTCCTTTGAGTCGAGTTTAGTACCTTTAGTCCAAATCAAGTCTTAAGGCATTTTATTTTTATATTATATAAATCAAAATTTTTGAAAAATTAAAGCAATGTCTTCGAATTAAAATAATACATAAAATTTCTCCTAAAATATGAGAGGGATTCTACCGATTATTTTAGTAACGAGATATCTTTTTCAAAGTGAAAACCAAGATTTTTATAAATTAGAAAAAAAAAACCTTTTGCATTCCTTCGATCCTCTAGCAAGTTACGAAAGATATTTTGATTGTTAAATATTTTCGTTTTTCGCAAGTCTTCTGGTGGGATATGTAAGAGATTTTAATTTCCAAAAATATCAAAAACTCGATTTTTTCAACATGGAATAATAAATTGGTTTCATAAAATATTAATTACAATTAAATGTCATATGTTGAAACATGATAAAAATCAAATTTAGGTTAATACGTAATTAATAAGGTAATATTTTTTAGGCATCATAAGAGGGTCGATCCTTATTTGTGATTGTAACTGACTCTCGAACCCTTCCATATGATCTCTGGTATGATCATGGACCTTGGAGTTAATATTATAGGGTTTTTTAACCCTTAAAATACGAACTCTGGTAAGTGACCAATCTTACCTAGCCCAAATAGACTGGTGGCACTCTAAATAAATAGTCATTTCGTAATTACTATTTAAGGTTAAGTTGAGTGAGCAATTCATTTTGACAATCCAATTCCCAAAAATAAGGAAATATTAATAATGATATGGTTCCTATAAAAAAATAATGATAATGATAATGATAATGATAATGATATTAATATTAATATTAATATTAATATAAAATATTGATTTTCCAATAAATATCAGAATTAGGGCCTTTTAAGTCAGGCTAGTCAAGATTTGTATCCGGGCTACGCTGCGACAACTTGGCTAATCTACTGGGGAAAGGTTAGAGAGTCAAGCCTAAAATTGATCATGTGTTAATTAAATTTTGATTGATTCAGTTTCAACCGGTGTTTAACTATAATTCATGGTATTTTTCAAAACAAAATTTTTATTATACTTTTGATTTATGTAGTCTTTTTATATTTTTAGTAACCCATTTTATTCTTTTGCAGCATTTTTTTGGGGCATCTAAGATATGAGTTTTTATTTTTGAAATAATCGAGTCATGATAGGTTTGTTTATTACCTCCCACACATAGTGCACATGCATATGCATATGCATTAAACTCCTCCAGTATATGGAAGGGGCATAGGCTACCCAATATTTTTGGAGGGGGTGAAGTAGTTCTACCTTTTAAGGTGTTAGCCTTTATCCAGACTAATGAAAAACCTATCCGGTGTGAATTCCTACGCTTGCCCAAGGTGTTAGCCTCGTTATAGGCATGAAAGATACTCCCACTTGAATTAAACCATTTTTGACATAAACCTGCAGTGGGTAAGGATTAGGGTACCTCGTAGTCCTTTCTAGGCTTGAGGAATTCGAAAACCTGTTTAGGTGTCTAACTCGAATTTCATGTTATAAACTGTAAGGGTCTCACCTAATTAGAGCCATTCCTGATTCTAAAAGTTACTAGAATAGGTACACAGGGGGTAAAGCTTCTAACCTTTTACTTTTATAATTTGATTTTCCTGATATCAATAAGTATACATTGTGCTATGATAAATTTTATTTTTATTATTTTTGCCTTGATTTGCTATATCATGATGAATTTTCTCGTGGCAATTTTTGGTCGTTTCTATTTCATTTTTAATAAAAATTCCTATGACCAGAAAAATGGATTTCACGAATTTTTTCTTTAGTTAAAAAACAAAAGAAAAGAAGAAGAATAAAAGAAGTGAAAGAAGGAAAATGATGTCAGGATTTTTCCTTTCAAATTTTTGCATCAAATATATATTTCATAAAAATTTGCAAACTCATTCGAGCATTTTTTTCACATATTCATTTGTTTATATGCTTATGCATTCATAATTTCCATGATGTGCTAATTCATTTTATTTATTGATTTTAAGAATCAAGACATGGGTGATAATTTAGAGCTAAGAACTAGCACGTCAGAGTCTATTCAAGAGGAATTTGGACATAAGGCTCGTGGAATGAAAAGTTCGCTTGCAAAATTGTTTAAAAAACTATTGACATTCTAAAATGGGAGTTTGCGAAAGATGCTTTATCATTTATACTAAGTCAATTGGCCATGACTTTGACAACTCAGTTGGAAAATAGGTTAGCACTTTAGAAAATACCATCAGCGAAGTCAGACAAGATGTACAAGAAATAAAGAAGCAGCTTTCAGAGTTGATAGAAAAGATGGGGGACCAGAATCAAAGCAAAATGGATTGCTCTCGGGAGTCACTATCACTGTTACCCTTAATCCATCTTATGCACTTGACAATTCAAAGACTGAATCAAGCATACAGCTAGGGGAAGATTCTGATCCATGGCTTATTCAGATAACCAGAAAGAATATATCTAATCTTCTATCAATACAGATTAAACCAAGCCCTCACTAATGTTTTACCAATCCCTAATCACTCGCAAGTTCGGATGCGAGCAAGAAAATGTAAGGAAATCAGAAAAGATTTTGATTTGATTCAGTCCCACTAACTTATAGGGATGTGTACCATCATTTGCTTCAAAATCATATTGTCATACTTGTTTATTTTAAATCCCACAAAATTCCATATAAAAAAGGTATAATCCTCAAGCTTACTGTGACTACCATGATGCAATCAAAGGACACTCTATTGAGGATTGTATTCAATTTAAAAATGAGGTGGAAAACTTTATGAAATTTGAGCATTAAGGTTCCGAATAGAAAATGGATTGAAGGAAAGTCATCGCCAAATTATTTCCAAACCACTTACCGCAAAGGGATGAGAAAACGATTAAGACTAGAATCAATTCAATCCAATTCCCATCCGTTATGCTGAATTGCTATTGCAACTTATTCCGAAACCTTTATAGATGAAGCTGCTAAAGCCCTGATACCCGAGTAGTTACAATGCCGATGAGCAATGTGATTATCACTCTGGTAATCGAGGTCACCCAATAGAAGACTGCCTCCAGTTGAAATACAAAGTTAGGGAATTCAACCAATTGGGAATGTTAAGTTTTGAAGGAAATAAGGTTAAATTACTTAGGAACTCAACAACTAAACCCTTTAGTTAAAGATAGTAAAGTGCTAAATGGTAAGGAACTGATTATGAAGATAATCTTTTGACTTTGTAAATTTAGGGTTCAAAAAGAATGATTAGGATCAGTAATTGTTCCCTATAAGCATTAACACCGTTAGGAAAATTAAGTGTTTGTTAAAGCAGATCTTTTTGTTACCTTTTGATTCTTGTAAATATGGTTTTGTACACCAACAATGAATAAATCAGAGAATTTTGGTTGATGAAACAATAGTGTTGAATCGTGACTCAAATTCCTCAGATAAAAGAGCCAATTCACAAACAATAGAAAGTACTATTGATGCTCTTATCAGGATATACAGAGGGTGCAAGTTGAAAGACTATTGGCCAATGTCCAAGATGCACGGCTAATAGGTACTTAGAATGTATAGCAAACTATTCCTGCAACCGATCCATCACCAGCCATTAATATTAATCCTGATATCCTCGCACAAGGGGTAAATGCGCAGACTGTCATCGCACAAGAGGAGTTGGCAATTCCTAACTTGGATAAAAAAGAAGGGCATAAGCAAAAAGGCAAAGAGCTAGCTAAAGCAAATTTTTTTAAAAAAAAAAAAAGTTACAGCTTATGGAAAGAAAGCTTGAGGCCATAGTAAGGGCTAACCACTATAACTAGGTTGATATGGATAATCTTGGTCCAATGCCAAATTTGATTCAAGTTTAAAATTCTAAAATTTGAAAAGCATGGTTGGTTCATTTTCCTCAAGGCACATTTGACAACATATTGTCGCAAAATGGCTGGGTATACCGAAGATGAGAAATTGCTTGTCCACATTTTCTCTAAAAGCCTGATTAGGATAGTTCTAGAATGGTACTTCTAGTTAAAAGAGGCCAGATGAATACATGAGGGATTTGAGTCGAGCATTTTTGCATGCAATATAAACACATGTTAGAGATGACCTTGATCAAAAAACCCTTCAAATCCTAATAAGAGTTGTAGAAAATATGCTATTAGATGGAAATATATAGCTTCGTTCATCCAACCATCTCTCACTAATAGGGAAATGCATGCCTATTTTATGGATAATTTTTTGCCTTTGTACTATGACAAATTGATTGAAAATGTTTTCCTTGAGTTCGCAAATATTTTGTTTATGATAGAAAGAATTAAACATGGTATAAAAACTGAAAAGATCATGGATACCAGTCAGATGGCATATGCAGGACGAGAATGTGACCATATCCATAAATGCCAACAAGTTACGACTGATAGAAGTTAGAATCATGAGTTGAAAAAGTGAGGAAATCCATTTGGACTGTGTCCTCACCCCTAGCCTTTCATCACTTTATGCAAACTTTTTGACCCGAAGTTCTAAAAGGCAAAAAGACTCAAGAGATGATTCAGGTGATTCTCATAAACAAAAAAGAAAAAGGATGAAGGTGTATCTTGCCCTACTAATTTGCTTTACCAAGCTCTTTTCTTTGCTCTTTCAGAATCAGATGATCTTCACTATTCCAGCAAAGCCTAGAAGACCTTTTTATCCATAATGGTATAATCTGAATGTCAAATATATGTATCATTAAAAGGTTTGAAGGCCATGCCATGGTGAACTGCAATGCATTCAAGCTAGCAAAATTTTAAGAGGTGGTGGATGCCTATCAAGGACGATTGGTCTGAGGATCATTGACCTTATGGTAGTAGGCTAAACAGACCAATTTCTATCTTAGCTTTAAAATTCTATATATATTTTTTAGACTCTGTGAATTTTGAAATAAATTTTGGTTTATAAATAATGTAAATTTTGTCGTGGGCCATGAATTTTGTTAATACTAAATTCTAGTATCTTGGGGAATGACAACATTTTGGAAAATTTTTCTTTGATGGATGATCACCATTAAGTTAAACTTTCTCGCAAAGGTCCTTCACTTGCATTTATATCCTGAACTTTCAACCATAGACTTTTCACACCCATAGATCCTTTACAATCATAAACCTTCCACATCTAAATCTTCTTTTTGGGATTCATTCAGAGTCAAACATATAAGTTATACTCCTAAAAGATTTGGATACCGATAGTTTAATATGTGTTAAAATAATAATAGTAACTCTAAGATCTCCCTCATTTAAATAACCTTTTATCATAACTTCTGTAACACTTCTCCAAATTCTTGATTTAGGAAGAGAGAGTAAAAATAAGTCAAAAGCACCTTTTCCTTTAAACAAAACCTTTTCAATCCTATGCCTAATGCATGAGTTATGAAATTCAAAGTTTTCCCATACCAATCTGATTTCTTTCTAAAGAATCAACCAGAACCATGATTCACTGGTGGTTGTGAAGCTGATAGTGTAAGAGGCATACCTTAAGCTAAAAAGAAAAATAAAAAAATAAAAAAATAAATGAATAAATTTTGAAAAAAAAATTGATTGCAACGTCACGTTATTAAGGCACTTAAAATCATTTAAAAAAATTCATCCTTTTTCCTTGAGAAATGCTAAAATAACTCCAATGGCATTGTTTAAAATGACAAATGGCCATTTTTCTCTGTCTTTTCACAAACATAGAAAATATTCTCTTTGTAGCCCCTTTTGAGTCTAACGATTTATTTCTTTTTTTAAACCCTGATCAAAGATCACACTCCTCACTGAGGGACAAGGGAAGCAAAGCTTCTAAGTTAGAAAGGACAAATTTTGATACAAGAAAAACAAGTTGGATCTCATAAAGCAAAGTCCAAAAACTAATTTAAAGTTCAAATCTTAAGTTCTTTCAAAGTAAAGAATAGAGAAAGTTTAACTCTTAAATTCTTTTAAAGGAGAGAACAAAGAAAATTTAAATTCCTTTAAAGTGAAGAAGAATAAGATAAAAAAAGAAATAGAGAAAAGAAAAAGAAAAATAAGAAGTAAGAATAAAGAAATAAAGATGTATGTTTGTCTTGAAAGATATGCCGGCTGCCGTGTCTTGTCATCAACAGCGCTTACTAAGGTGAGAACCACTAAAATCCCTCTATGAACTCTCCACGGCCTCCTATTTCTGAATCCCTTAATGGTTTTCTCTGAATCAAAATAGAAACCTCTAGATCTAAGTTTGAAATTTGAAA
>JBBYHL010474968.1:0-13237 GCA_038381835.1 Adansonia madagascariensis | reverse complement strand
AATCAAGCAATATATATTTTAATCTTTCTTAAATGAAATTCAATTTAGTTTGAAAGTGTGAATGCCTTTAGTATACTGTTATAAATGGCTTTAAAAATTTCTATATAATATATTAAAAAAAGTGATTCACTATAATTAAATTAGCTCTACAATTTTTAATAACTTTTTATATTATTAATATTTTAACAAACTGACCGTTAAATTTAGCAATATAATTGTATTCATCATGAATTTAAAGTTTCAAATTGATCTAATAGCTCTATCATATTGATCAAGAATATTGTATTTTTCAATATATTTAACAGTTAAATTTTTTTACATCAAGCAAATAGTTAAACATTTTTAATTTACTTAAAATTGACATGCATGATCTATGTAAATAAAATATAAAATATGACAGATTAAATAAATATAAACCATATAAAAAGTTATGAAATTGTTTAACATTAATTTAGTTTTAAATTAGAGTGAGTGGATCCTTGTCCTTAAAAAAAATGTATAAACTCTCTGGAAAAAACTACTACTTTTTAAAAAATTATTATTATCTTAAAAAAATAGATCCTGTGCTATTAATCCTAATCCTATTACCAAAATGCAAACTTAATCCTGTGCTATTAATCCTAATCCTATTACCAAAATGCAAACTTAGGCCTCATTTGGAATAGTTGCGCTCTGGTGCGATTGAATCCAAGGCAATTTTCCACTCCACAAATGAAGGGGGGATTCACTAAGAGTGCACTCGTAGTTAGGGATAGCAGTAGATAATTCAAATTTGAATATCTGCAATTATTCGATCTACCTTTTGTGAATTCAAATATTGCAAGTTTTGATAATGTTCGAATTCAAATATTATATATATACTATATACAACAAATGTAGATATAAACCTTTACGTTTGACCTTATTATGAATGAAATTAAGAGGAGGTGAATTTATTTCTCAAAAAATTTTTGCAAATTAAAACTTTAAATAAGTAAACTAAGAAATTCAATGAAGACCTTAAATTAATAAAATAGTGAATAACATATAGTAAATAAAAAGGGAAGAGAAGCAAACAATCAAATTTATAGAGGTTTGGTCCCGATGCCTATGTCATTTCCCTTGGGTTCAGTTGCTGAAGAGTTCCTAATTCACTATCTTTGAACTGCTACTTTTCAAGAAAAAAGTATAATCTTTATAACTCCCTATCTTTCGAAGGCTTAGATAAAAACATCTTCCCCTTATCTTTTCTAGGCTTAGATATAATCCTTAGCCTCTCTATCTTTTTAGGATAAGATAGCAACCTCTTTACTTTTAAATGGCTAAGGTAGTAACATCTCTTTTATACAAGGTTTTAGGTGTAAACAAAGAAGACCTTTAGAAGGTTTCGTGTTTACAAGTTTGAGCTCAACGAATGATGAATTCTAATGATAGAATTACAAAGGAATACAAAGATAGGAAAAATTAATTCTATACGCAATTTGAACTACTTGAAAAGATGAAATAGACAAAAGATTTGGCTATGTGCTCATACACTTTTTAATTCTTTTTTTTTTTTGTAGGAATGCTGGTGAAGTCTTTTTATAGCCTTAAGATGATTTATGGGTGTTAGGAATATTTGGTCAAGTAATAGAGCCATTGGAAGCTTCATTAATGTAATTCACGTTCACTCCTGCGATGATGTATCAATACAATTACCATAGGTATTGATATATTGCATTTAAATGTACAAAATATGATTGTTGGAAGGTTGTGTATTGATACATAATGAGGTTTTATTGATACAATGCAGGATGTATCGATACATTACATATTTGTATTGATACATTCAAGAGTTTCAACCTAGTTTAACTACTACCAAGTATTGTATTGATACATAAACTTAGGGTATCGATACATTCATATGAAATTCATTTTTACAATGCTTTTCATGACTTTAAAACTTATAAAACTTATCCTAAAAATGTTTTATATTAAAATATACATAAAAAACACATTTTTAATGTGCGTCGATATAATGCAGTATGTATCGATACATTGCATATTTGTATCGATACATTCAAGAGTTTCAACTTAGTTTAATTACTGCCAAGCATTGTATCAATACATAAACTTAGGGTCTCGATATATTCATATGAAAATCATTTTTACAGTTTGCTTCTCATGACTTTAAAACTTATAAACTTATCCCAAAAATATTTTATAACAAAGTATACATTAAAAATACATTTTTGAGTAAATTGAGGAGTTAGAAACATCTTGGTATTTTTCAAAGTGTTTTCAAATTAATTCAAGGAAAATATTAAGTTTGAAAATACTTAATTACAAGCTAATTAAGCCTAAGTTTTTGTTATATCAAAACTAAAATTAATTTAAGCTAATATAGCTAGTACCTTAAATATCTATTATCTGTTATCCGAATTTGTATCTTTTGTAAACTACAAAAATTCATGTTTAGAGTAACAATTGAACTTTGGTTTACAAGGTTAATCATTAGACACTTTGCCAACTAGCTAATCTTCAATTTTGAAATAACATGCTATTAAAATTAATTTATGTCAATTATAATAATAATTTAAAATATGCTTTTTAGAATAAAATATAATAATAAATTAATTAATCATGTTAAGTACTTTTAAATTTAAAAAATTAGTATTTTAATAAAATAATATTTAATGAATTAATCAACTTAGTTAGGTAAATCACTTTAATGACAAGATTTATTTTATTTTTTGCATAATGACCTTTTAACAAAGTTAAGTACTTTGTTAATTAAAATAAATATTAAAACAAAATTTATTATATAAAATAATATGATATACTTTATTGTCTGTATAATATTATAATATAATTATGCACTCTGTATATGATATAATATATATTAATTATATACTATATATAATTGTAATAAAACATATTGTATATGATTACTAGTATATATATATTATAATATAATAACATGTTATATAGTACAATATCAATAGGTATATAAATATTTATACAAAATATTTATATAAATATTTATTATAATATTATATATAAATAATAAATTTAAATATTATATATTATATAACATTATTTGCTATAATATAATATTATAATATGAGTAAAGATTTACTTACATTAGTATAAAATTAAATTAGTTTTACATACGTGCATAACTTTTATAAAATTAATATGTTAACAAACCGACTATTGGATTTAGCAAGATAATTATACTTATCATGCATGTAAAGTTTCGAATCGATCCGATATCTCTAGCATATCTATTGAGAATATTATTTTTCCAACATATGTAACAGTTAAAAGCTTTTTACATTAAATAAATAGTTAGATATTTTTAATTTACTTAAAACTCAATGTGCCTGATTTACATAAATAGAATATATAATATGATAATCAGATTAAACAAATATAAATCACATAAAGAATTATTAAAAAGTGTGAAACAAATTAATTTAATTTAATTGAACATTGTTGTAAGTCGATTCCTCCCCTTATAATATATAATACTATAATAGTATATATGTACGTAATATCAATAATATTATACATATACTATTAACAGTATTATATACCTGTAATATAATATAATAGTATTAATATATTATGTTATAATATTATTTGTGACTCGTGCGATGCATAGACTAATTTATACATGCATACATACAAATGGAAATCGATCTGCTGTATCTTTTTACATATTCAAATATATAAATATATATACCATAATGAAAACATTAAATCATAATAAGTCTTTCTTTTAAAAAAAAAATTTGAAAAAAAATCGAAATATAAGAGTGAGAAACAAAATATATTCAAAAGATACTATAAATAATATTAATAAGCACACTGACAAAATATTAAAATATAAATTAAAAGTTTCTATGTCATTTGAAATTACTAAATATTTTCAATTCAACATCTCCATCTTATACAATAATTTTTATAAGCCTACAGATTTATGTAATTATAAAATAGATTTGTTTTATTTAGGAGAAACAATAATTTTAAATAATTAAATAACGTACGTAATAACTTATTAATGTGTAAATATTCTCTTTGAAAAAGTTTTAGTAATATCTTGTTTGTTAGTATCTATATCATTTTTTTTTTCATTTTAATGCAGAACTTTATTCCTGTTGGAACAAAACTGAAATTGTTTTAAAATTCGAGTAAATAATGTTATTAAATTGTAATCAATCATTTGAAAAAAAAAAAGAATTACTCAAAAGCATTTAATGAAATATATTAAACTATTTATCTTTTGTATTCTGTCCAGTAAATACTAACTCACTTTTTGATAAATCTTAAACTTTTACGAAAACAATTGAAATCATTAAATTTTACTTTTAAGATATATGAACGATCTATTAATTCTTTTAGTTTTTTTTTCCAATTGTTAGATTTCCATCTTTCATTGAGTAAGTTATGCAATGCATTAACTAACCTTGATACAAATCAAAATTTTATTGTGAAAATGATATATCTCATCCTTTTATATGAAATAATTAATCGATTTTAAAATTTAAAATTCGTTTAGTTTTCCATCAAAAAAAGTAAATTGTACATTGTCAATTTATGATACATTCATAGTCAAGTTATTTTAGTCTTATATAAAACCGTCTCTAAGCTAGGATTTTATAATATTATTTTGGTGGTTTGTATTAGAATATAAGATTAATAGTTTTTTTTTGTTTTTAATTTGAAATTTATATATATTAGAAGATTAATTGAATATATAAGATTTGCTAAGTATGAAAATTGAAAAACTAGGATAATTTTTTTATTTTTAAATTTTCAAATTGAATACAATATATAATTAAAATTATGCTTATTTTATGTGTAAATATTCGCGTAAATATCTATGTTAGCAATGCTTATCAGATAAGTACGTATCTTAAAAAATATCTATATATATAATGTAAATAGATATAATTATTTTATACAATATTGTTAATAATGATTGTATTTTACTTGCGCGCAATGGTTTAATTATTTGTTAAATATTATTTAACTAAATAAATAATAATTAAATGCATGCAATGTTTAAACAAATTTAGGTACCTTATAGATTAACTAATCTAAATGGATATTTTTAATTTTTTAAATATTGATAAAGTCGATTTATTTAAATTTTAAGATTTAATTATTTAATTAAATATTTTAAATTATTTATTTGAATTAATGTTAGTTTATTGATAATGTATGATCTATATAATTAATAATAATTTATTTAAACTGTTTGTTTTTTATTAATAATAATTCAATTTAAAGTTAAATGTATAGCTTCTATCCCTTTGTTGTTGGTAATGCTTTACCTTTGTAGTTTAAATTTACAGTCTATTTTGTCATGATAAATGTTTGTTTTCTTTAAATGAGTAGATTATTTATTTAAATGGACAAATGGATATTATTTATATTTGTCTTACGTGTCAATAAAAAAAAAGTATCCATGTTCATGTCCATGTCAGCAAATCTTATTTTATTACCTTGTACCCTTATGTATTATATTTATATATGATGTAATGTGGCACAACATTTCCAGTGCAAACTCGACGCATCAAACTTGGACAAATAAATTTTTTATTCTTTTTTTTTCTTTTTTGTATTAGGGACCAAGTTGTTGCAATGAATTGTATATCCGACTTAACCCTAAATGGCTACTATAAAATGACCAATAAATTTGGAGTCGTAACTAATCTATTTGGGCTATGTGAGATTAGTTACCTATTGGAGTTCATCTTTTGAAGGTTATGAAACTTTCACAAGTAAACTTTGACCTTGGTTTAAAAACCAAAAATCAATGTGAAAAGGGTTCACGAGTTAGTTACGTAAGGAATGAGATGTGTCTCCTCCATGATGCTCGTAAATCAGTACTTATTAATTACGTATTATCTTAAATATTGATTATAATCAATTTTAGATTCTCGGTGTTTATGTATAATTCTCGTATATTTACAATTACTAGTAATATTTTTATTCTAAGTATATCGGGTTTCCAAGATTTTGAAAATCAAAAGCATCTCGTGCACCTCTTCGAAAAACCTGGAGGAATAAAAAAAATTTATTTCTTGGGAAAATCAAAAATCTTGATTTACTTATTTAAAGAGAGTTTTCTTTTATTTAAAATAATCAATAAAATAACTTCCATATAGTAGAAACATATCTATAGACTATTTAAACTCAATGATATTGCCTCAGATTTTGAAATTTGTATTATAGTCAACAAATAGATACATGTATTGTTGTATTTTTAACATAATACCATGAAAATAAACTTGAAGGATACGTGTCTACATGAAAATTCTTGCATGATTTTAGAGACTCAATTTTGGTCCTTTTTGATGGCAAGTATAAAAACTAGCCATAGAAAGCTCGATTTTTGTTAGTTTTGACAGAAAGTACAAAATTAACACTAATAGACTTGAAAATGCGTGAATTGCTAACTGTTCCCTAGATTATGAAAAATAAACTAAATGACCCTAGATTATAAAAAATAACCTAAATGACCCAAAAATGCATAGAAACTATAAAATACTTCCTAAGTTATGGAAAATGACCTAAATGACCCTAAAATACTTTGAAATTGTGAAATGCTCCCTAAATCATGAAAAATGACTTAGATGACCCAAATGACTATAAAATGCATGGAAATTACATAGTAGTCCCTAGGTTACAGAAAATTACCTAAATGATTCTAAAATGCATGAAAATTGCATAATAATCTATAGATCATGAAAAATAACCTAAATAACCCTAAATTACATTGAAATTGCAAAATGGTCCCTAGATCATAAGAAACGACCTAAATGACCCTAAACTGTATGCAAATTGCATAATAGTCCTTAGATCATGGAAAATGACTCAAATAACCCCATAATGCATGAAAATTGCATAATAATCCCTAATATGCATGAAACAAGATGGAAAATTGCAAAATGACTCTAAAGTTTCGATCACTCCTAAATGCACCTATAAACATCCCTTTGTTTTAGCAACATGTGGCATCATACATTATTTGTATGCATAAAACATCTCATAACATAAACATACATAAATATATTAATATGCATGGTGATGTTATCATAATCACAATATTTCATGAAAAATGCATGGACATATAAGTCATGATCATAAGACATGAAAATATCATAAAATACATGTATTGTACATAACAAGAAACATGGGTAACAGAGAGAGTCAAAATAAAGTTAAACAAAAAGATATCTTAATGAAAACCACCTAAAAACTAAAAAATTTAGTGCGAAACATTTAAAAACAAATTTTGTTGATGGAAAGTTGATTTTTATGAAACTCTTAATGAAAATCATCAAAGAAAACAAGAATATAGCATTTAAAGATCATAAGCTCAAGATTTAGCCATAACTTTGGCATAAACCATCACTTAAACAAGGCTAAGGATCCTCAAGCTCACATAGAAAGGAAGAAATGATGCAAAATAAATGTAAAGATTGAAAAAAAAAAAAAAACTCAGTGCTAATCTTGAAGAAATCCTATTCTATTTTTCTTTTTTCCCTTTTTTTTTTGCTTTTTCCTCTCTTTTTATTTCTATCTATGCTCAGCTGAAAATCAAAGGCCTCCTCTATTATGAACGTTCAAGTGGGCTTAAAACCTCTCTTGGCTTATTACTACTCATCACCAAGAACTTTCACTCATTCCTTAACACCTTATACAAGCTTGCTTACAAGAAGACTATCTAAGCATTAGGTGATTTGATCAAGGGGTTAAAACCTTCTAATTGGGGCATGACTTCAGCTAGTTCAAGTGGCTAATCACAAATTTGTGTCTCCAAAGAAACCTACCTTCTTAAAATGACTATATCTTCATCCTATGCTAGAAAGGGCATTTAACTCCAACTCAAAATGGCATTCCATTACATTTCAACTAAATTAGGCTTGAAATAGCTAGGAAATGATTAGACTAACTGCTGTTAGATTTCAAACATGATTGGAGCATTAATCCCACCAATATCAAGTCCATTCAAGCTTTAATGGCTTAAGCTATATGAGTAATTTTCAAGTTTATGCTTACCTCATTTTGGAGTAAAAAAGTTACTAAAACATCCCTTGCATGATTACAAAGTCATCCTAGGTTATTTAGAGTGCTTATGAAAGTGAAATACCATCAAATTCAGGTTGCACAGCTTCCTTGTACCTTGATTTTATGCAGTATCAATACATTTCATGATGTATCGATATATTTGGGTTAATGTATTGATACATAATGAGTATTGATACATAATGAATAGTATCAATACCCTTTCTTTCCAAAATTTAAAACTCGTGAAAAAAATGATGATATATCAATACTAAACATGATGTATTGGTATATCTTGCAAATGTATCAATACATCATGCAATGTATCGATACATTTGTATTCTCGAGACCTGAAATGACCTCAACTCGATAATGTATCAATACATTAATGAAATTTATTGATATATATATGTGAATTGCATGAAAATGAAATGTTTTAACCTTTCAAATGTTCCCATTTGTTGAATTTAGTCCCTAGACATTTCAAACCTTCTAATTAGGTCCTTGGAAGTCAAAATTTGATTGAAAAAGTGAGAAGTGCCTTTTATTAGAGGTCTCAAATTAAGCATAATTCTTTGAAAGGGGGTCTAGATAAAATTAAATGTCCAAATAATGTGTTATTATAATATTATATAATATTTAAATAAATATATAACATATGATATGACTGTATAGTATATATTATAATCCACTTTGGCTAATGGAGAATTTGGAGAAGATAAAATCTTTTGGATGCCACCTCTCCTCGCTAAATCCCACCACCATGTTATTTTTAATCTCATTAGTGCTAATCTCATCAACCCTCTAAATAGAACGTTAGTTTATATACTGTAGTTCTAAGAATTTTACTACCTCTATTTTTTACGATTTTGAATTTTTACCCAATTTTAAAATGATGTTAATTTGTCACTGTTAAGTAAGCTCACCTGGACATTCGATGTCTGATGTGGCGTTGACGTTGCATACATGGGAGCATAGCCACAGTTAGCAAAATTCTTCGGGCAGCGGATACGTGGAACTTTTTTTTCCTCAGTTCATACTAACTTGAATGGTGGAATTAGTCATTGTACTTATGTTAAAATATAAATGTAGTCTTTTTATAATGAATTGAAAATATTTTATACTTATATTTTTTAGGATTTTAAATTTTGATCTAATTTTTAAAATATTAAAAATACCCCATTATTAAACTAATAATTTTGCTATACTATATAATATTTATTATCGAAATAATAAAAGACATTATTTTGTTAATATTAATATTTCTTATTAAAATATAAAAATTTTTATGTTCAATAATACCCTAGATGGAAATATTTAAAATTAAGTAATTTGGTTTTTAACTTACATCCACCTGTAAACTATGAAAATTTTACTATATAAAAATTTCACAATATTTTGAAATCCAAAATTCACTGGACTTGTAACCGAGGGTCGCAACATTACGCTTTTGAAACCGTCTCTAATAGGGCTAATTATACTATTGATTCATGTGCTTGTTAAATTTTTTTTAGATTTAGTTTTTTTTTTTTTTTTTACTATAGTTCTTATAAGTTGAATCTTCCTACTATATTAATTTAAAAATCTAGCCCAATAGTTTAATAGTGTCAATTTTTTTCATTAAAAATATGATGTGAACATAAACTTACTGACATGGCATTGACTTTGCTAACGTGGCGTAGATCTTATTGACGTGACTTAGGTTAAATACTATTGTTAGTGCCTATACTCATACCAAAAAGCAAATTTAGTCCTTATGCTTGTGGCAAAATGCAAATTTAGTCTCCTTATAATGGTTTTGAAAATTTTTATATTCTTGTATTTTTTTTTGAGATTTTAAATTTTGATTCAAACTTAAAAATATTAAAAATGATTATAAATATTCATATTATAGGAGACTTGATTATATTTATATTAATATTCAAAAAATAATATATTATAATATTATTTTATTAATATAAATATTAAAAACTATGATGTCATTAGTAAAATATTAAAATATTTATACTATTAAAGTGACAATACTTTAGTTAATTTATAAGTTATACTCAAATAAAATCAGTAAACAAAAAAAAATGTCAAACCCCAAATACTAAAAAAGACAATAACTTCAAAGACAAAATTAACACCAAAACTATATAGAGATTTGATTAAATGATAAAAGTTTAAAAATAAGCTACAAAGTCATGTGAAAATAAAATTTCATATTAGAATAGCCTAAATATTAAAAATAGACTATATTTAAAGCTCCATCTATTTTGCAAAAAATGGCTTTTAGGAAATTCTTTTTGTATTTTTTAAATATTCTTTGGCAAAAATTTAAATTGTCAATAGAAATTATTCATTAATCAATTGAAAATCAAAAAAAAAAAAATTATGAAGATTATCTTCCAAAGTTTTTTGAAAAAAGGCTATTCCATTAGTAAGAGCACTTTCCGAACTCATGAATTTAATTTCACTCGAACCATATTTTGAACATGATTATGTGCCCAAACTTAACTTGATCTAACGTGATATATCATTACGTTAATAATAAATACTTTATCTAATTTTAATAAATAACATTTAGAAATTTTAAAATAAAAATCTTAAATATTTTAATTTTCAATATTTTTGTAATATTATTAAACATAAATACTTTTATATTTTAAAGATAAATCATTAATATAAACAAAAAATAATATCATTTATTATTTAAATAATAAATATTTATAACAATATTATTATATTAATAATTTTTAATATTTTTAATATTTTAATATTGAATCAAAATTTAAAATCTTGAAAAATAAAAGAATAAAAAATTTTCAAAATCATTATAGAGGGACTAAATTTGCATTTTTGCATTTTTACTCAATTCATATTTTGACATAAATATGTGTACTAAATTCGTATTTTGAGATAAATACAAAGATTTATAGCACCATTTAACCTAATTCACGTCGATAACGTCAATGTACACGTCAACAAGTCATCGTCCAAGTCAACATTTTTAACAGAAGAGAATTGACACTGTTAACCTATAGCATTATTGGACTAAAATTTTTAAATTAATATAATAAAAAGATTCAATTATATGAATTATAATAGAAGGACCAAATCTTAAAAATCTAAGTACAGAAACCAATAATATATTTAGTAAAAAAAAAAAGACATGTTGAAGCCAGGGATGACATGGCCATGTGGCTTTACCACCATTATTATGCTGCATATTCTTGCACATGAAGACTTCCCATCTTTTGATCTTTTGAGTAGATTCATTCACAAACAAGTTCTTTCAATAGATATGATTCTCCAACTTGTAATTATAATAGTATTATTTTTCTTAATTATTTTAGTTAATATGTTATTTAAGTATTTCATATTAACATATGATTCAAAAAACTAGCTTTTGCAGCTTTTGTGTTATAAATTCAATGGTAGAAAGTAGTTTTTATTTTATTTTATTTGTTTAGAGAAAAAAAAAAACAATTTAGTTTTATTTTAAAACTCTGATTTGAAAGAAATTAGTTGTCCAATAATTTCTTGATTGAGTGGCTTTGAGACTGGCAACAGCACGAATGTCCGAGTTAAAATCTCATCATCCCTTTCTCAACTTCCAAATTATCAAAATATATATATATATATATATATATATATATATAATTGAATACCGAAATCCTTAGTTATTAATTTATCCTTTTTAATATAATCATATGCTCATTATCTTATGTTTGCTTTATGTAAACTTTAAACAATTTATTGTCTGTTTTATTGCATATAGAGTTTTTAAATTTTACAAGTAAAATTAATAATATTTTTATATTATCTTTTTAATATTTTTTTGCTAGACCTTCGTCTATTTGAATTTATTGGTGAAGTTTCCAAACTCTAGTGCCAATGTATCATATAAATTTTCATTTATTTATAATAATAGAATATGAATTATCTTATATATCAATAATAAAATTTAATATGGGTTAACAATACAAGAGAAAGTGTTTTTAGTGACGAAAATATTTTAAACGGAGTAATTTTTTCAAAATTAATCCCTATTTTTGATAGAACTCATGCCTCTTCATATGAATTTCGTCAGAAAAGGTTAATTTAAGATGGCATTTAGTACTTTCTCATATCAAAATTTCAATGGAATATAATTCCTGAGAATATGATTGTTAGTAATGTGATTTCTGAGAAAATAACATTACAGCATTTGATATACGTAGGAAAACGTTGATTAAAATATTGATAAAGTTATATTAATATGGTTGGTTCATTAAATACTTTACTAAGAATGTGATGATAATTTTCAAAATTACCCTTGTAAAATAAAATACAAATTTTATTATTTTTAACATTTTCAAATATATTTATTATCAACAAACATTAATTTATTATTAAAAATATTTCATTTAATTGGTTTATTTTTAAATAATAATTAATTTATTTTATATAAAATAGCATAGTACATTTATCTTAAATTTAATATATGATTAAATTAAAAGTAAGTCTTAAATATTTAATAAGCATTTGAGCTAGAATGTAATTTAATTAAACTTTAAAATTTGATAGTAATTAAAATATTTTTAAAATTAATTAAATTTTCATGATTTTGTAATTAGTGAGAATACTGGGTAGATAAAAATTTAGCTTCCTAATTATATAAAAAAATTACATTCTCGTCTTTCTTCAACGAAATCATATTTTCATGATTACGAAAAAATAATTTTTAAAGAAAGTAACATTCTAAAAAGAGTAAACATTTCATTGTATGTCAAATATGAGCATTTAATTGGTAAGAATTTGATTCCCAAAAAAGTGATAACTTTTTAATATACTAAAAACCCCCTAAGGTTTTAGTGACAAAAATCGAGTATTTGCAATAGAATATTTCCATCCTAAATTTCATCACTTAAATTACTAACCAATTTTACTAGCCGAAAAGACTTTCCCGTTAGATCATTCCGTCGGAAAAAGTCTCCCGGAATTAGCAACGGAAGAAGCTTTTAACTTCTGTAAAACCCATGTTCTCCATTGACTAAAATACTGTGAATGTTTACGGAAAAAGAGAAAATGCAATTTTTTTCCGTTTTCATAATTTTATAAATTGGAATTTCCTTTTAGTAGTTACTTTTTTGTACGACATCAAAAAATAAAAATTTGTATTACTTTTTTTAAAATTTCCCAGAACCATACTGCTTTCAACTTTCCAGGAATG
>JBBYHL010474957.1:0-13237 GCA_038381835.1 Adansonia madagascariensis | reverse complement strand
GGATTGGGACATAGGATACACAACCAATTAACTACATAACCATTATTAGTTTAGTAAGTTTTCCTTCATTTTAGTGATATGGTTAACTATCATGAAGCCACTAATTGGATAAAATCCATGGAAATTAAAAGGCCTTGCAAAGGAATTGCAAAGTATTGCAATCATGGGATTCTTATGCATCAAAGCCTAGTTTTATAAATTGTTCTTGGTCATTTGTATTGGCAAGATAAGGCATTGGCAGTGCTTAAAAACCAACTTTTGTTATGCCTTTTTATATAGGAAGTAAGTAACAGATCTCATAGGTTGAATGTGAAATACTTAGGATGGCAGGGGGTGTTTGTTTTGTAAAAACAGGTTATAAGAACTCCATTTGGTGCTAGTCACTCAAGTTTTTATAGAATATGTTTTCATGTACCAGTCGTGTATAATAGTCATTATACTTGTGATACTAGGTCATCTCATATGTGGAGTGTAATACTTTGATTTATTTGAAATAGGTCCATAAGGATTGACGCCTAAAGTAAGGTACTTTGGGCATGGCATGAAGCATATGAAGATGAATGAGTGCTCCAAAGAGGATTGACCACTCTTAGTGACAATTGAAGACATATCTTGAATGATCTCAACTATGGTTAGCTGTACTAAAGTCTCTGGCCAAAGCACAATAAATTATAAGCATTCGTTTCTCATAAAATCATGATCGTTAACCATAAGTTGTAAGGTCTAACATGGATTAAAGCATGAGTAGACATTGGACCATACTCATGCTCATTCTGGGATATATGGTTAAAGGACTGTACTATAATGTTAGGTTGGTTACTAAAAGGTTTCAATGAGGTCACATTGACTCTTTAACATTTGGGTGGTCATGTGGGTTGCTAGATCTCGCTCTTGATTTACGAACATGATTAATGAGATTAATTACGTTCATTGCGAACATTTGGGAACCTAATGGGTCACATACAATAAGATGAAATTATTGAATTAAATCCAAGATTTAAATAAGTATGACTTAATTAAATTACTTAATTAAATAAAAGGTAATTAAGTGGAAGACTTAATTGAATAGTTTAATTAAGATTATTTTAAGACAAAATTAGATATGTGAAATCTAAATTTATTTGTCTAATTAAGACCTCCTAGTTAAGATTGTCTTATGTAGGTAATGTCCAAATCAAGAGAAACCATGTCTAGGCAGATATACCTCATCCAAAAGGAAATCAAATTTCACTTAGACTAGGAATTGGATTGTGAATAAAATTTTCTTTCATGTCTATCTCACCTCTTGACTAATTATCTTTAGGAATACTCTTGTGATATTAATTATTAAATAATTAATATTAAACAAAATTAAAACTAAGTTAAAATAGTTTTAACTGAATAAGGATTTTATGAAGATAAAATTCATAGGGATAATTATACTAGCCAATGAGGTTTCCAATTTATTTATCTAATTTTATAATTATTAGATAATTATATTTATTAGGTAAATATTATTTATTGATACAAATATGGAGTTTAAATTATAGAATTAAACTCATGAAAATTTTACCTGGCCTATTTACCCACGATATGTTTAAGCCCATGTTTTTAGACTCTTTATTTAAGCTTGACTATTTTCTTCGTAGCCTACTTTTAGGTGTCTACTTTAGCTAAGATAAGGAGAAAAGGTTTTGATCAATTTAGTTACTCAAAAGATGAAAGAGTTCTAAATTAATAAGAAGTTTTTAATTTGATCAGAACTTTTTCGTGCTTAATCCAACTAGTTGGATTAAACTAGTCTATAAAAAGGTGATAGGTTAGAAAATGATATAGATGATTTTTTAGAGAGAGTTGATTATTGAATCAAGTGAGAGAATATTATTTTTGAGTTTAGAAAATAAGATTCTTCAATTCTCTTTTACTATCACCTCCCTATAGCACTATCTTTCCTTCCTTTTTCTTTGTTTTTGCGCCATCTATATCTTAAAATTACTCTTGGTTTGGGTGATTGAAAAAAGATTTGTCTTTATCTTTTGGTTGAGGCTTATTTTGGCTATCATTGGAGAACCATCTGGCATCAAGAAGGTTTCAACAACTATCTGTATTTATAACCGTTAAAGGTAGGACACATGTGCTACTTGTGATCCTAAAAATCCTATTAGGAAGCCATCGCTGCCTCTCTCTAAGGATCTTTCAAATTTGTTTTAACTTTAGATTACGACATTTGAGATTTAGATATTGTCTAAACAAATGTATGTTTAAATTTTGACAAAAAATTTCAAAGATTACTATATGTAAGTCCTTCCCCCAAGATCCGCAAGAAAGTTTCGCACTTTTTATGTTTATATTTTTCACTTCTTTTTTGTGTTTATTTTATTGATTTTTGAAATACAATGCATGCATAAGGCTAGACTTTATGGGGATTGACATCCTTTCATAGAAAACCTTAAGCATAAAGACCCTAAAATCCCTACGAAGGTTGGGGCCTCCTTAAGCTCTTTGCGCACTTTCATCTTTGGAGACCTAGAATCATTCTTGATATGATAAAAGTGAAAAAAAAATAGTTTTCTAGCAAGAGAGAGTAACTTCAACCCATAGGAGGCCAAACCTTGCCATTGGCACCTCCCTATAGCCTTCCTATAGAACTATCTTATATTTATGTGACTACTTTGAATCGTTCTTATTTATTTGAGATTGAAAGTGACTTCATGTCTTCCTTTTGATTAAGGGCCTAATAAGCTTTCTGGTTAGCATTATAAAACCATCGAGCCTAGAAAAGATTCCAATTACCATCTATATGGATCACTATTAGAGGCAAGACACATATGCAAGTCATGATCTTGAAGATCCTTTCAGAGAGCCTTAGCCACCGATCACTAATGATCTTTTTGAATTATTTTAACTCCATATTATAATATCTAAGAGTAGGATAATCTCTCATCAAATGGATGTTTTAATTTCAAGAAAAATTATTATAGTTTATTACACGTAAGTCCCTCTCTAAAGATCTACAGGGAAGTTTGACTATTTCTATGTTCATGTCTTCTTCTTCCTATTTTATGTTACTTTGTTGATTTTTCAAATATAATACTTGCATTAGGCTGACTTTACCAGGATTGACATCTCTTCACAGAAAGATGTACAAACCTAAAGCTAGTTACACATTAAGCAAAAAGGATTAAAAAAAAGTTTGTACATGGATTAGGCAATTATGACTTCCAAATGGATTTGCCTCTAATATTGGGCATTGTGCAAATGTGGCCAATGGAAGATTTTATGGCATGAAAAATCATTATTATCATATTTTTATGCAACTATTGCTTCCAATTACATTTTTAAGCATAATATGGTATGCAATTACAAAGTTAAGTAATTTTTTCAGAGATTTATGTGCAACCGAAATTATTGTGGAACAAATAGAGATATAGGACATCAATATTGTCGAAACCATTTGCAAGTTGGAAAAAATCTTTCCTTCGACATATTTAATTCAATAGAGCATTTAATTATTCTTATTGCTTTATGCCAAAGGCAAAAGAGGTGGACTTTTCCATTATCGATGGATGTATCCTTTGAAAAGTACATAATTAAGAATGTAGATTGATGCATAACATATTTTTTATTTAATTCTTGAAATACTAATTTGTTCGTTATTATTATGTTAAGTTTTTACACCATTTAAAAAAAGTGAAAAAAATATTGCATTTATGGAAAGGTCTATAATAAATCCTATACAATGGCCGGTCCAGCCGAGCAATGGCTCGAAAAAATTTTAAATTCTAAGCCTAGGTCCAAATTTGGCCTTGCTCATGCCACCAATTTAAGCTTGAATATTAAAAAAATTTTATACTAGTATTTATATATTTTATAATTAATTTTAAATAAAATATATTATTTTAATTTAAAAATACTATTTTAAATTAAGTTGAAACAAGAAAATAGAGGCTCAGGCCTGAGCCCAATTGGGTCGAGCCTACTAGGTCGGACAAGCTACCTAACCTATGCTCAAGTCTAGTCTATTGTTGAGGCATTTATTATGGAGGAAATTTCAACATTCTACACCTTATTATTTTGACTTAAATGTAGAAATAATATTTAACTGAGTGCCACGAAATGATGATGGGGGAGATGTCGATCTAATAGGATAACTTTTTATTTTTTGAAAGTAAAAAAAAAAATCTTTAAGCTAGAAACAAGCTTCATTCTCATTACCTAGATCATGATGAATTCGATGCAATAAAATTGTATGTATTACTAAATTTTTGTCTTAAATTGAGTAAAATCTTTTTTGTTACATATAACTTTTTCTTCAGTATAATTTTGTATTAAGTCATTGTATTTAACAATGGTGATGGAATTAAACTTCTTCCTTATCTAAATGAAAAACTTAGAATGTTTGATAAGATGGTGAAACTGGATACAATGAATTTACTGATTCAGAATTGAAGAAAATTCGACCATCAAGATTAAGGCATTGTTTTAAGGATTACTTAAATTGATAGATAGAAAGTTTAAAATAAATTGGGCACATTCAAATAACAAATAACTAAATATTGTTTAATTATAACTTCCATAATTTGTTAGGTTCAACAATGACCTGATTAAGTTGACTCACGTATCAATGACTTATCTCATGTTCTAGTACATATGGCTTTATTGTTTTGGTCATTTTGTTAATGATTTTAAGTTTCATATATTGGATTATGGTAAATATATATATATATATATATATATGAATGGCAATGTTTGTGTGAAAGGGAACTACTATAATGATTATAAGCATGACTTTTATGGAATGTTGTTAAATATTATAAAACTAAAAAATTTCATGGGGAAAATTAAATTGTACTTTTTAGATGCAAATGGTTTGATAAGAATAAAAGAATTCGGATAGATCTGCATAATGGTCAAATGGAAGTTAAATATAAGTGAATCCTTCTTAGTAATGAACCATTTGTGTTAGCCCATAATATCAACATGTTTATTACAGTTGTTATCCTTCCACTAAAGGAAAAATATCGAGATTGGTGGGTTGTCTTCAAGATAAAGTCTAGGAGTAGATTTGATGTTCATCTTTTGTAGAAGAAATAATTGACATGAATGAAGGAGTTTATTAAGAAATGGATTTGCTAGTTCCCACAATTATCATTTATTCAGATGATCTTGACAACCCTAAGCTCTTTTTTATGGTGATTTTTTAGGAAATGAGTCATGATGCGATAGTGAGTCGTAAGACAATATGAGGAAGCAAAAGATGAAGACCAAATTTCTATAGATGAAGAAAAAGAAGAAGAAGAAGATTTAAAGAAAGTGATACTGAGAATTGAAGATGAAAATGAACATGATAAAGGTTTAAGCGATAACGACAATTATGATAATGATGATGATTAAAATGTTAATTAAAGTTTATGTGATAATTATGATGATTAGAATGATGATGAAAATGAAATCAAAAATTTAATTATGTATATTTTGGTTTATTTGTTAATTACATACATATTTTTCCTATTATTTATTACAATACATAAGTTTTCTCAGGGACAACTGTAATAGCAAATGCAAGTGACACAGAGGCAACTGTAGCATACTTATTTTATGATGCAACACTAGCAACATGCAATTTAATGGCTTTTGAGTGGGTTGGTGATTGGTTCTGATAGTTGTATTCCTCCACCCTTCCCTCCTTTATATCTGCAGTGTTTTTTTACTTGTAATTTAAGATATTACCTAAAACCATAAGCATTTATAATTGTTTCATATGTACTTTATTATTAATTTTATTTTTATAATAAATAAAATTTATTATTATTGATTTTTATATTTGCAAACTAATTATTTAAGTTAAAAACATTTAAAAATCAAATAGAAGTAACACAATAATTAAATGTCATAGAATTAAAAAGCATTATCAGTGATGAAAAATTCTATCATTAGTTCTATTTTGGACAAATTTTAATTATCCAAAATCAGTCAATAATACTTTTTTCATCATTGAAAAGTATCACAGATGAAAAAATTTCATTGCTGAAAGCCTTTTTTTGACAAAAATTTTTTGATACTGCAAATTTTTTAACGATTGAATTCTTCGGTTGGTGAGAAAACATTAAAATTGAAAAAATTTTGTCAAAATTATACTTTTCCAACGGAAAACATATTACTGACCAAAATATTATCAGCAATTTCATTTTCAGTAGTTGAACTTTTATGATGAAAATTTCGTCAAAAATACTTTTTCTAACAAATTAGAAACTTTTGCTGATCAAACTTTTCGTTGGAAAAAGTCTCTCTTGTAGTGATTGTTTCATTAATTTTTAAATTGCAACTATGTAATGAACATATAGTTGTACATTATGTTGCATTAAAATATTGTGTACATAATTTTCAGATAGGTTCCAGTCAAATCAGTTTAGGTTCAAGTTCTTTTAAATTTGGATCTTTTAGTTTTGAGACTTATCGAATTAGGATCTTTTTGAATTTAAGTAATTTTAGGTTTAAGCTTTTTAGGGTTTAGACTACCTCAAGTTCAAGTGAAGTGTACATAATTTTTTTTAAGTTAGATTTAATAATTTCTACATAATTTAAATGTTCAAATCCAAAAATTATTTTTTTGAGCGACATTGTGTATAATATGATACTTTTTAATATATTTGGATATTGATGGCAATATTTATTAGGACCAAAAGAGATATAAAATTAATTTATTATATAAAAATCGATTCATTAAATGATTGATTTATTGAAAAATATGGTATATTATCATATTGATATTTAAAATAATTGATTAGATAAACTCTAAATCTCTAATACTTAACTTGTAATTACAATATAATTTATACGGTGCATATATATATAATTGTGCACACTAATAAGTAATAAACATGAGTAAATAGCTTTATTTGAAGAAGAGATCCTCATTATAAAAGAATTTGATATATATGACATATCTAAATATTTTAACAGTTTACCACTGGAAAGACATAGTAAATAATAATGACAAATAAAGATGAGATGACATAAAAATTTATAGACATGATAATTTTAGACATGAGTATGCAAATGACATAGTTGTATAAGGTAATATCATGATCTTATTAATTAAGTAGGATGTGATTAAAGAAAAATAATTACTTAATTAAGAAAACAAAATTTTGAATTTTAAAAGAATAACAAGTACGAATAATTAATTAGGTCTAGATATGAAATAAAAGTAAACAACTAATAGCAATATGATCATCATGCTTTAAATTTGACAATAATTTTTTATTTATTTTAATCTCTTATAAAAAATTAGTAGTATAATTATTAGTATGATTATAGGCTCATATCCAATTAGCTAATAGTATGACTTTTATATAATATTTTAAACAACTTTTAGACATATGATATATACAAATGTATGAGAACAAATAAATACATTAAAATACTACATTAAAATTTAAGAGCAATGAAATGTATAAAATATTATCATCATTTAGATACTTTTGGCTTTATCTTAAAAGTCTCTTAAATAAATTTTGAGTTTTAATAGTCAAGTGATATGTTTATACAATTCAAATTGTTTTATGCTTATATGTTTCAATATTTTTACTAGTTGCAAGTATAAAATATAATTAACTTTTAAAAAAAAAAAGTATTATTTTACTTTGTATAAATTATAACTTTTTATTAAAAATGAATAACATAAAATAGATAATTAAAATTTTTTTCTTTTATGAAAATATTTTAATTGAAATTTGATCATTTTTATTTTAGTATTTAATTATCGTTATTAAAGGTTTATGATCAAGTTAGTCTTTGGTATGGATCGTTTGGTATTAGGATCATTTTAGGTTTAGATCGTTCCATGTTTAGATTGTTTTAGGCTTAAGACATATGAGGTTGGCCATTTTTGGTTCCTATTTTATCATGTTCTCAAGTCTTTGACTCTTTTTTGTCAAATTAGGTTTTATTGACTTTTCGAGTTTAGATTCATTTTACGACCTCTGTATCTTATTAATCAAATAAATTCATTTAAGGAAAGTATTTTTAAAAAATTCAATGTAAATTTTATTTTTGTTTATCAAATAAATTTATTTAATAAAAAGCTTTCAACAAATGTTGAGTACTCTTCAAAATAAATTAGAACTCCCTTGCTAAACACATTTTTCACCATAAATACTTCTAGTCACGTTACGTATTGAAAAATTGGTCATTTTATTGACTAATAACATTAATTTGAAAACTTGAAAGAAAGATAATAGGTTGATAGTTGAAGGGACATATTAATGTTATCTTATCCTTTTATATGTATATTTGATATCCAAGTTCTAATGGATACTAAGAAGTAGCCATGTCATTGAAAAATGACTTGAGGTTTTAATAATATAGGAAATTAACCTTATGAATTGGCTTTGGATTGGACTTTTAGTCAAATTTATTTTTTAATTCATAAAATATTTTTCTTTAATTTTAAGTTGAAAACATGTTAAGTAAACTAAAATTATAATATTTTAATAATTTCTAAAAAAAGAAAGGTCTTTGATGCTTGACAAATAACTAGATCAAACTTTGCACATGTTAATCTTTTACAGTTATAGAAAAATCCAATGAAACATAAATATTGGAAAACATAAATATTTTACCAACCCGCTCCTTGTCCTATTATCCTACAAATTAGCATATAAGTATGTGTCTATGGCACTGATTATCAAGCATAAGCAAAAGTAAATCCAATAGCTAAGGTTCTGGAAATTAGGTAAAACCAAAAATGGCTTGTCAACAGTATTTGTTAGGTGTTTCAGTCTACACACAATGCCAACTTCAAAATCATGCTGGACAAAAGCAATATGTAAAGTTGGATGTGTCGTACTATTGGTGCTGCGTAGATCCCCTTAGTGACTTTTAGCAAGATGTCCACGCCAAAAGTTCGATCAGAAAGGTTGCTTATTTTCTCAAACATAAGTTTAAGTGGATTCTTGTTTGGAGCAATGCTAAAAACATGCTTAACAATGTATTAATATATTTATACATTGAGCTTAATTCCCATGATATATTAATTTCATTTTCAATTCATATTTTAAAATACTCATTTTTTTCACCATAGTTTGTTTTTCAACTAGATAAATGCCCATCCTTCATTGTGGAAAATCGATCTAAAGTTTTGAATATCATATTTATATTAATGTATAACTGGTACAATGATCCAATTTTTAAGTAAATAAATTTAGAGTTAAAATTAAATTACTAGGGTAAACCATGAAAAAAATGGGATGAATTAAGACATGACATGAAAATAATATGGAAACAATTAAAACATGACACAAAAAATATATATTAATTTATAGTACTTTAAATATATAGAAAAAATTATACTAAAATGACATTAACGTACAATTTTTCTCCACATTGAATCACTTGACAAGTTATACAAATAATGAGAAGAATTAAGGTATAGCATGAACAAGATGTGAACATAAATCTTTTTCTAAATTGAATCATCATGATAAATTGTGCAAAATATGAGATGAATTAGGACACAATATAAAGACAACGTAATTTTTCTCTGTATTCAATCATTAGGACATACCATGCGAAATAAGGGATCAGTTAAAACACCAAACAAACACAAAATGGGAAAAATGTTAAAGCATGATACAGCGAAAAAATAACATAACACAATACGAATATATAAATATATGAAAGTCAATCTAAAACAAATTATTAACATGTTGTTTAAAGACGCAAAAAATGAACACAAACATAACATGAAAAATAATATGAATGAGGACGAACATATGAATGTGTCAAAATCTATAAAAAATTATTAATAAATAAAATTTATATAGATTTATAATACTATTATAATACAAAAATACTACAAATATACAAGTTTTTCTCTTTTTTTTTCTCTTTCATTTCTTCTCTCTTTCATTTATCATTTTTCTTTTTTTTCTCTTTTTTTATTTATTTCTTTCTTCATTTAAAAAAATTGGAGATACCCTAACGAACTCCTTTAACCCTTTAATACACCTAAAATTTAAATTGGACACTCTCCTTACTTAGGGACAACTTTTAATTTATGGTATAAATGATATAGATATATGAATGGTACAGATTTAAGTCGCCTACCTATTAAAACACTATTACAATTTTGACGAAATTTATCATATGATGATTTTATTGGACATAAACATGTCAATTTCATCTAAAAATGAATCAAATACTATTAAAAAGATAAAATATTAATGGTAAAATAATTTTTCATTTTGCAACAAAACTAAAATTAAATCCACCATTTACAATTTTGAATTAATTAATTAATTAATTAACTAATTAATGTATGAACTTAAATTCTTCTAAAGAACAACGATATTGATTAGGTTAAAATCAAAGCCAAACTTAACAATTCTGAAAACAAAAGCGATGACCTTAATAAATTTGGATACACTAGCGAAGATAGCAACACTCAAGCTAGCTAAGCCAGCTGCAGAGTAGCCCTCCCTTTCTATATTTATTATATTAAAATATGATATGATTAGTGACGTTGTAAGGCTTCTCTTTATATGCCAAGATTTGTTTCGACATTAGTAAAATTCGCTTTGATTGAAAAAATTATTAAATAAATTTTCATCCGTTAATAAAGATTATTGCTAACTCTAGTTAGTTTATGATGCTTAGTTTGTTTTTGTTATTTGAAAGGTAATAAAGTTTTATTGTTTTATTAGTATTTTTAAAAATTATCAAACCTAAACCTAAGTGATCAAGTCTTGAGTTTGGATCTAAAGATAGCATTTAAATCTATCTTCGAAACAACCCATGAAAATCTCTAAATTAGAGTTCTATGAAAAATGAAGAAAGTTGTAGGCAAGACACTTCTAGGAAGCCTTCTTTACCATAATAATTTTCCCACTATGATGCAAATGATCTCTTTGTAAACATTATCCCCAAGATAGAATGCCTATTTGAAGGAGAACGTAATTGTATTTCAAGTTTTTCTTGAACATACGTGAACCGTGAAACAAAAAAGAGTGAAAGAAAAGATGATTCTTATTAGGAGTATGCAAAATGAAATGCCTATAACCCGTAATTAGTGTTAGAAATACCCCTCAAGATTAGACATGTATTTGTCAAAGACTCACAAATTTTGGAATGAAAAAGATTGTCCAATGAATAATTTTTTAAATTTCTAGATAAGGAATTCGAATCCTTGAATATGAGATTCTAATCCTTGAAGCCAAAATTATACAAAACAGAGAATTTTGCAAGGTATTCGAATCCTTTACTAAAGGATTCTAACCCTTTTGGCAAAATGGTAACATATTACAATTTTAAACTTAACATTCAAATCTTCTTTACTTTAGCTTAAGCCTAATTGAAACTCATAATTTGATTCGGGCTTGATCAAATTTTAAGTAAAACTCAAGCTTGATTTGTATAAAACTGAATTACTTAAGTTAGCTTGATTAGGCTTATTTATTTTAGTAAAAAACAATGTTGCATGTTAGGCTTCAACTTCTATTATTTATGCTTGAACTCAAGGTCAAGTTTGAATTGTGATTTTTTCCATACTAATTAAAATAATAAAACATATATTAAAAATTTAAGAAAGTCTAATTAGGCTTATGAACTACTTGAAACAGGCATTAAGATATTTGAATTCAGTTCGCTCAATAACTTAAGTTGCTTAAGTCAAGCTCGGCTTGATAATTGTTAGGAAAATTAGGGATAAGGGTTTTAAAGAGGAAAGTGATTTCTTGAATTAAATTTGATTGGATTGATGTTATTCACCATCACCAAGGGTATTTATAGGTGTACTAGGTGACTTATTAGATGAACTCTATAAAGCCTATACATGAACTTAATTAAACACATACATATGCATAAATCATATACATATCCACATCTTTTCTTACAATGCACTCTCTAATGAAATAATACATTGTATCAATATGCTTACTTCATTCATTGAATATCGGATTCTTAGCAAAAACTTGGACAAACTTATTTTGGATGCAAAATTTCTTTGATTCCTTTTGTGGAAAGTGAAGCTCCTTTAACAAATTTATAAGCCAATAAGAATGACATGTGCATGAAGTTGCCACCACATTTTAAATTCACAAGTCAATAATATAACAATTGATTGCTTCTTGGAATATTCAAAGCCAGTTGTACTTTTCTATCATCAATGTTTCCTATAAAATCACTTTTACAATATCTAACAGGCTTGCACTTATTAGATCATGAATAAAATAACCTGAAATCAATGGTAGCTTTAAGGTAATAAATATTTTTTAAAAAATTTTCATCTGAGTAGAGGTAGGAGCTTCCATGAAACAATTCACTACTTCAATTGGTAAGAGAATATCAGTCTTTGTACATGTCAAGTGTCTCAAGATTCCTACTACACTCTTGAAAAATGTGAGATCTTTCCTTTTCCACCATCGAACTTTGATAGCGTTACTCTATATTCAGTGGGTGTGCTTATGAATGCTAAATAGGTAAATGAATGCTATCATATTCATATATGTTCAAATATGTGAACCCATGTGAATAAAACAGATTTATATAATAGATTCAAATATCTGATAAGATCCAAACCAAAATCAAAATGGATTCAGGTAGATATAAAGTGATATACGCATTTTGTAATTTTCTTAATAAACTAAGAAAAAAATGAATGCAGTATAACCCTACTACAGTATTAAAGGGATTTTTTTTAATATAGACTAGAGTTATATATGAAAGAAGGGAGGGAATCCATTTATATTAGTATAAAATTACATTAGTTTTACACACTTCCATAAATTTTATATGATTTATATTTGTTTAATTCGATTATTATATTTCATGTTTTATTTATGTAAATCATGCATATAAAATTTTAAGTAAATTAAAAAAATCTAAATATTTGTTTGAAGTAAAAAACTTCAAACCATTAAATATATATAGAAAAATACAATATTCTTTATTCATATCATAGAAATATTAGATGAATTCTAAACTTTTCATGTATGATAAGGAAAATTATATTACTAAATCTAATGGTTAAAATTAACAAATATAAATTGTACAAATATTTATAAAAATGTATAGAACTAACTTAATTTTACACTAACGTAATGTGATCCTTTATACATATATATATATATATGGATATTCTTTTTCAATTCATATTTATTGCCCACTAATTTCCTTTACATTTTTTTTATTTATGTTATATCTAGATGGAATATTTATTAATTTTGTTTTTATTCCTGCATGGGTAGCATAAAATGTC
>JBBYHL010474937.1:2484-13240 GCA_038381835.1 Adansonia madagascariensis | reverse complement strand
CCATTTAGCTTCAATGTTTGTGAATGCCTTGCCTAATTCATCCATTACGCCTCATGAATTTCTGTCTTTCTTCTTCTAATCTAACAATAAGGACTATGAAAAAGAAAAATCTGCAATCATTTGTAAGAATGACTTTTAAGCTCTACAAGTAAATTATTTCACATTAAGGGAAAAAAAAAACCTAAAAAAACTTTAATTTCTATATTTTCAGTATATGATTTAAATTTGAAGATAAGTCAATATATATATTTAAAGTGTACATAATAAACAATTAAGCAAAATAATCACATAATTCATTGTTAGAGTGTTTAAGTCTTAATTTAATAATCAAATTTCAATTCTTTATTTTATTATAAAATAAAAATAATGAGCTAGAAGTTACTTAGCACTAGAAGAAATGGGCTTACGTTGGTTGAAAATGTGATAGAAAAAGTAAAAAGTGACCAAGCACTAGAAGATTGTTAAGTTCAAATATTATAGGAACTAATATCCAATTTTAGGGCATTCCAAAATTTAGAATAAAGCTTCATCAAAAAACAAAAATAATTTTAGAGCATAAACCCTAAATCATAATTTAGAGCATTTCAGAAATAATTTCGAAATACCCACCAAAATCAGAAATGATTTCATAAATAAACCATAAATCATTACATTATTGTATATTTCGTAGTCATCAACAGTTCAATAAATCCAAACTCCTAAACATATGGTATTTTACTCATTGTTTTGTATAGTAAATGACTACCAAAATTTTCATATTTAATGCAATTTCGAAATAAATGAATAATAATCAAACCAACCCATCCTTCTTCCATATTGTACTTTTGCTTGCAAACCCAATTTCAATTTTACAAAAATAGAAAGCCACAAAAAACAATAATTCATTACTATAAAATAAAAATCCAATCTAAATCACTAAAACTAATTTTTCACTATCAACCACAACCATAAAGATATCTATGAACTTCATTTAAACATGTTACATTAGTATTTCATTTTTTAATTTAGTTTTTTAACTTATTGAAAATATTTTTTCTAACTTGTAATCAAAAAACAAAAAATTAAATATTAAATATTAATAATAAAAATGTCCTTAAAAGGATCATACCTGAACTTTTCTTGGGCTTTAGCTTTTCTCTTACTAATGGAATATGAAGAAAATTTGCAACATGGGGAAGGGGAAACTGGTAATAGGAAAGGAAGGGAGAGAAATGTGAAAAAATGGCTAAAGAAGGTAAGGGATTTGAGTTTGAACTTTGAATTTCATTAAGGGCACTTTAGTATTTGCAATTTCCTTTTTAACAACTTCCATCTTTCCCATTCCCCTTTTTTATACTAGTTTTTTGTATTGAACTCGAGTGGAATTGAGTTTTTTCAAATTTTCCTGGAATGTCAACATTTTCCTTCTGCCTTCTTATGTAATCGGCCCACTGATGGACAGGTTTTCCTCTCACTCTCTGAAGCTCTTGATTAGTACTAATGCATCTCCCTCCAGTATAAACTTTCATAGTCCAATTTCTTCAGCAACTTCCAAAGCTTTAACAGCAGCCAATGCTTCACAAACAGATGCATTATTCACTCTTTGGATTTTGGTTGCTGCTCCTCCCAGAACAAAGCCTTCATGATTCCAGATGACAACTCCTAATCCTCCCATATGCTGCTGCTCCAATTAGGCTCCATCGAAGTTAATCTTATACTGGCTCGCAGGTGCTGTTATCCGTCGGACACAACTTTCAGCATAAACGCCCAGTGAAGAAAGAGATGGCTCTTGTTGAAAATCCCGTAACAAAGCTTTGGTGTTTTCCACAATACACCTAACTTCATGCTTAATATGATTTTTGATTTCATTATTGCGCGCAAACCATAATGCCGAAAGTATCAGAATAAATCAATCCAGAGCTTCGTCCTTCAATTCTCTCCTTGCGTTCTCCAACCAATCCACCCCTCTTTCATATTCACCGTTTGTGACGTTCAATGGGAACCTGTATAGCTGTAAGAAGGTTGCTGAGACACTGCAGTACTTCAATGCACGAATGATGGTTGCTGGCAATCTATCATCAGGAATCCTTGACATAACCAATGTCTGTGGAAGCTGCGGAACTAAAATGATCAGTTTTAATAAACTTTAATCTGGGGGAAAGTGAGGGACGAAGAAAGTTAAAATATTTTAATTTATTAAATACCATTTTTACCCTCTTTATATTTTATATCAGTTAGGAATTTTTTTTTTCTTTTCTTTATCTTCAAGTACTACAAACTTAGTCAACAATATTTTTAGTGCTTTCAATCAAATTCTTTTCTACACTCTCTTAAATTGCTTTTATAAGTAATTTGATTTACTTTTCTTTTTATATTTTATTAGCTTTTGTCTTATATAAATATTTGTTTCCATTTATCTTGCATTTTTTTTATTTTTGTTTTATAAGCTTAATAATTTCTATTTGAGTCTTATTTTAGAAATAATTTTCTTATCATACATTATTTTATATATAAAAAAAGGTTATAATAGAAAAAAGTTATTATAATAAATCATTTCTTTTCCTTTTCACTCTTTAACCAAATAATAGTCGATGGAGAACATTTTACCTACAATTCCCTTTACTATAATACTATAATTATCTAATCAGAATTAAGAATTATGTAAAGGTCTATCACTTATATACGTGGGCTCCACATAACTTTTTTAATGAACCTTACATAATATTAAATGTTAATTGATTAATTGTACTTGTAGGTGATATGCTCCCTAGTTGGTAAAATTCTTCTTCTTTATTTTTTATTAGTTTTAACTATTCAAATAAGAGATACATATATCATTTTCTTTCCTTAATCTTCTTCTCTCTTTCTTTCCTTTCATTTCATTTCATTTTTTTTGTTATTATCTATTCAAATATAACATTGAGTCAAATAATAAAGGAAATAATAATGCATTTTGATAAATAAAAAAAAAAAGTACATCAGTGTCTCAATTGTATTATCACTATTTTTAAAATGTAAAAATGAGACGCAATTTACAAATTAGGTATTTCCTATAGAAGTAAAGTTTAAATCATAATATCTCCTAAGTCCAACATAATGATTAACCTTAATTTTTTTATAAAGGTTTGTTTAGGGCAAATTACTCAAGTTTTATACAATTGAATTCAATTACTAGTAATAGTGATTTTGAAATAAGAAAAATATCTATTTTCATTTTTTTAATTTTTTTAATTTTCTTTATTAATATATATTTAGAAAATTTAGATAAAGGCTAAAAATAGGTTTTTTATATAGATAATCTTAATTTTTTATTTCCCGTTACATACTGTTTTCAAATTAATTCTCGAAATGTACTTATTTTAGTGTAACGATTGAAACTCGCCTACAGAGTGGGTGAGTTTTCAAGGGGGCGAGTTCCCAATGTAAAGAAGAGAACTCGCCTACTGAATGGGCAAGCTTTATTATGATTGTAGGTTATATTACAATTATGTTCTTAAATTTTTATTAATTATAGTTAAATGTAATGTAATTTTAGGTTTACATTTGAATAAATATTATAAATTTTTAATTTTTGATATGATTGTAATGATTTATGCAAATAGTTTAGGGTTACTGGGGGTTTAGGGTATATTATGTGAGTCTACTAAATTTAGTACAGATATTTAAATATACCAATATTGAAATTTGAATATAAAAATTTAAACAACTCTGATTTACATATAAGTATTAAATTTTACATTAACAAATTATTTACTAGCATTATCGTTGATGCAAACTCCCTCGAGGTGCCAGATTTGTAAGAACATTTGTTTCGACCATAACCTTCATTCTTACATAATCCGCAATGCTTTGGTTGGTGTCTCTCCCTAAGGTCTATTTCATTATGAATATGACTTCATTTTGGCCGACTTTTTGAATCTTTTCGCATTTCTAGATTAGGACATAGTTGTGGACCATTATATGTGGACCAATAGTCTTCATGCCCGACAGGTTGAAACTCATGTTAATAAACATTAAATATAGACTCCAATCAATAAACATTATCCATATATAGCACGCAATCTATATGGCATGAGCACAAGTAGCAATAACATGTGAACAAGGGTACCTTTGAGTTTGAAACTTCTCATAGTCACAACACCTCTCATTAAAGTTGACTTTGTAGTTCGAAGCCACAACTCCCTCCTATGGGTTTTCTAACTCTTTAACCAAAAAAGATTGATTTGCTCACGTAAACACATAAACAAGGTGGGAGTTAGCTTTTAGTTGATTTTTTGGCATGGCATCAGTGGCTGTTTTACAGTATTTGTGGCTTGCCTCCATCATTGCTATCTGCTTGTTCCCCATCTTAACAAATAGTTCAGCCAACCTAAAATATGTTGCTTGGACTAAAGCAGTTATGGGAAGATGATGAGTTCCCTTCAACAATGAATTTATACATTCATCTAGATTCATTGTCATATGTCCGTAGCATTTCCTTCATCATATGATTGAGCCCACTTCTCCCTCAGGATCCTATCAATCCAATCGATCACTTCTATATTTTTTGCAGGAAGATTTTTATAGTACCACTGAAAATGAAATCATCTTAACTTGTACACTATGAAAATCATATGTTACTTTGCAAACTTGTCAACAACTTGTTAACAAAAATAAAAATTTAGGGTTATTTGTAAGAGATTAAATAACCATAAATTCGAATGTAAACCCATGCCAACAACCTATCGATGTAAGCCCTTATTATTAAACCTCCTTATAAAATTAGCTGAAATATGTCGAATGCAATACATAAAATATACGTATAGAGGTTTCCATGCACTACCTGAGTCTCTAATAACAGATTTAATGGATTCATGTCGATTAGGAATCAAGCAAATGCCAGGTTGCATAGCAACATATCTATGTAAATTATGGAGAAAAAATGATCATGCCTTCTTCGTCTCATCCTCCACAATTGCAAAAGCAATTGGTACAATGTTTTGATTGCCATCTTATGCAACAGCTAACAACAACATTCCTTGGTATTTTCCATGTAAAAATGTACCATCTATTTGCATAATAGGCTTACAAAAGGGAACGTCTTTAATGCAACACTTGAATGTCCAAAAAAGCTAATGGAAAATATGCTTACCTTGCACTATTAGTTGACCGTTATATGCAGGTATAGTTTGTAATTCCACTATTCTGTTATGAACAAAATGTTGCATTGTACCTAACCATTTGACAAATCATTATAGGATTTATCCTAATAGCCAAACAGTAAACAATTGCCTTCTACTTTGCTATCAATGCTTTCTTATAGGAGGTCATGTTTCCATACCTATTCCGTATCTTCGCAACCAAAACTGAAATGAAATTGGTCGAATTTGCTTGGGCCAAAGCTAAAATGCATGAACATATCATGTTAGAATCTAATTTCATATGATCTTATGAAATTTTCCTAGATCTACAAATATGAGTGCCATTGTATTTTATAATCTCCCAAACTTGTTTTTTTTTTCAATATTGTTGCCCTTATACTCTAGTTAACCCTGGGCCATACATTGTACACATACCATTATATTTGGTTGGCGTAGATTCTACATCTCTATAATGTATAGAGTTTTTGATATTATAGTGCTTGATAGCTAAAAGCACTGTCTCTTTCGTAGCAAATTGCATCCTAATATAGAGATCACCGATAGATGGATTCCAGGTTGAGCATACCTAATATATGAGCATATTTTGAAAATTCTACCATGTGCATCGTGTCTAGATTGAGGGTGCGCATATGGGATGCAAGCTCAAACTGACCAAGAGGACCACTACCTCCCTCAGTAGATGACAAATGACGAATGTTGATATCAGCTGCAACATTTAGGTCAGAATCATTGTTGTCATTTCTGTCATCAATTTGAGCATAATTTTTTGGCTCATTGAAGTCTCTGACATATTCACAGTGGGGTCCAAATGATTAATCAGGATCAAGATCAACATTAAATGAACTTGATCCTCCACTTTTCATTTTAAAACCTCTAATTGGAGATGCTATCATCATGAAAGTGTGTGGTGCATCATCTTCGATGGTAGGAACTATTGACGGGACAAATAAATAATGAAAGGATTCAATGATAATCAACATTTGTGCATCTAGAGGAGGTTGACATACAGGATTATTAAATGGTCATGACATTTTTGTGAGTATGCCATATACGCTATCGATATTTGAAGGCCTTCCATCATCATTAACATCCTCTAGCTCAGCATATAACTCAATTATGCTAACATTAAAAAATTGTTGATGGGCATCAAACATGCATCTCACATCATCGTCATCTTTAACTAGGAAACTCTTATATCGGACACATTCTTCCCCCATAGAAATAGGAAGCCTACACTTGATCTTTGATACTTTTCTTCCATTCCTAGCTTTGATTTTTGCATTAATTTTGGCTTTTTGGTTGTGCTGTCTTCCTTAACACTAATGCTTTTTGGACGGTCACTTCAAAAGGTAACACCTTCTTTACCGTTGAAAATTTGTCAATTAAAGTTGACAAGTTTGACAAATCCATTGCTAATGTTGTTTAATGAACTTGTAAACAAATACTATTTCCATTAAATACCATCCAAATTATCAAATATAAACATGGAATATAAATTTGCTTTCAATGGTTTAACATATTAAAGTAAAAATAAATACCTATAATTGACTTTGAAATGTAAATAGATATCAAAAAAGAAATTAACGCTATTCATGTTCAGCAGAAAACAATAAAGGCTAGAATGAAGAAGCATTATCAATAAACTTTACAAACAAATCTAGCACAAATTGAAAAGAAAATGATAATGAAAGTGAATGAAAATAAGAATAATGAACTAGAGTATTTATAATGGAGTAAAAAAAAATCTATGCATTAGTTTCATTTTTTTACACTCTGTCGTGTCATTAATCAACTTTTTTTTGTCATGTCAGAAGGAATCTAATACGCCATGTATTTGTCACATCTTTTGGGTTTCAAGAAATTTACTAAGCATTAGTCAAATATTTTCTGTAGTGTCAAAAGAAATCTGATACCCAATGCATTTATCGCATCTTTTGGGTTTCAAAAAATTTACTAGGTATTAGTCAACTTTTTTTTGTTGTATAGAAGGAATCCGTTGTACATTTTGTAATTTTCATATAACATTTTTGGGTTCCAAAAAATATATTATGCATCTTTTTTTAAAATAAAATCAATTTTTTAATGTATAGATAGTTTAATTTTAACCTATATATAGATTATTAAATAAACTACCAACTAAAAATGATATAAATGATATGAGAACATGTTATATCAATGATCATAAATGATAAAAATTGAAATTATACAAAAAATTTTAAATCATAAAAATATATATTATACAAATGACAGCAATGATAAAAATACATATTAAGCAAATTAATATACATAAAACTCTATTGATGAGAGGTCATTTCATGTGGTGTTGAACAACAATGCTGAGCTCTCCTATTACACGGTGGCAATACTCATCATTCAATATTCTCAGTTTCATTGCCACGAGTGCTCCGAGTTTAACATCCTCAGCCTCTTATTGTCATCGTCAATGGTTTTTCCTGAATGGCTTCTTCCTGAGTGACTTTTTTCTGAGTGGTTTCATTTACAATATCTGAAACCCTAAATTTACCACTCATAGATATACCCAAATCTACCGTACCCAAAAATGGACTCCAACTGTTAAGGAGCCAACACCTACTACACCATAAAAGGGATTCCATATAGTCGTACCACTATAACATGAAACTAGGGTACCAAATTGGTACATGCTAGACAGATATGTTGGACCTGAAGTCTGCATTGGGAGGTCGTCATCTAGCCTACTTGTTGGTGGCTTCAGTCAATAACACCTATACTTATTATCATCTCTAGTGTGACTAAAATAATGTCAGTGACTTAATGATAATCCAAGATCACGTTCTAGTTCAGGATGACTAAATGACATCTTAAGTGTATTAGAATTGTGAACATCTGCCGAAGTAGGTTACCTTATCCTCCAACTAACTCCTGCGATGAAAAAATAAAAGGTCTACCTTGTTCACAAAACCATTTGATGTATTCATCTGATGGCTCAAAATTGTTGTTCGTAATTTTAGAACTAGAAGCAATTAGTATAGAACAGTTTTCCCAAAACTGGATCCATTTTCTATGCTTTTTGGCCTAGTTCTCTACATGATTACCACGTATGTCAATTTTGTGAACTCTATCAAGGTTCACTAGTGTTTAGAGGATTGGTTGTTGCATCCCAAATTGGTGTAGGGCCCTATCCATCTAGTGCCACTCTACAATTTCAAAGCATATTAGTGTTGTACTTGCACGTTAAATGTGGCTACCTTTGTACGCTTGCATTGGGAAGCATGCCATTATCTCATTAGAACGATATGGCATCCATAAAAACTATAGAAATACATACAAATTATTACTAAACAATATGGTATCTGTTGGGTTAAATACACACATACTTTAATCGACTACATTAAAATATTTACCCTATCAAAGGTGATGCGTTCAAGTCTCTCTCTGATACTTTCAAACTTAGTTGGGGTAAATCTATAATCTTTTCGACAGCAATGTGTTCAAATATATGTAATTTTAATAATTTATATGTTAGTATAACCTTGGCGGTAATGTAATATAAATGAAGTACTCAAGTGTATTACCTTAACGCAATAGGGTATACAGGATGTGCACTAACTTTTAGTGCAAGAAATGGCATCCGATACCAAACTTATGACTGCAGCAGCCATAAATAACCACTTATGTCATGGGTGCATTTAGTTGCAACCTGAGAGAGTTCCCTATGAAGAATCTTAAATAGGCTAAACCCCAACGATAGTTTCCAGCCTCCCTGAAATCTCACAAAATTGGATGATACATTAAATGAACCCGACTGCTAGATTTATCGGGCATTAACATTCTTCCAATTAAGCATAAAATATATGCTCTGGCAACACATTCTATATCTCATATAGTTGGATTTTATGGGAGCGTAGCAAAAGTTCTTTTTAACCAAATTATTTTAAGTCTTGAGCTTTCTAAATAGTTAGCTGGAAGAATCTCACCCAATAATTCAAGGCACACCTCACCCTATTCCAAGAGGCTTCCCCTATTATTGTCTCGCTATCAACTGGTAGTCCTAATTGAAGTGTAACATCTTTTAGGGTGACCATGCATTCATCGCATGAAAGATTATATGTATGCGTCTCGAAACACCATCGTTCAATCAAGGCTTTTATTAGTTTAGGCTCATATTGTGGGGTTTTAACTAAAGCTACATGGTAAAATCCAGATAGCCTTAGATAATCTACAATATACATATTTGGTTTATCCAAAGCAAATTTACGCGGTCGTAACTCGCAATCATAATCATATCTAAAAAGTCATTAATTTTTTAGTTATAAAATTCTAAATTTATAATATTTAAAAATTTGATTAATAAAAATTCAGTACCTCGAATAATACCCTTGACGATATATGAATTTCTTGTAATCTTAACAATGATGATGATGATGATGATGATGATGATGATGATAAAGCCATTATATTAATCTAAAATATGCCTATAGAAAAATTGAAATTCTTTTAACACTAAAATGACTTAATTTTCCAAACTAAATCAACTTTTACAACAAAAAAACCTTAATTACAACATAAATAAATTTCATCGTGATAATAAATGATAAAGTACATTATAATAAATTTCAAAGTTAAATATCATATTCTTATTCTTTAAATAAAAAAAATCTAAATCATGCTATAATCTTTCAAATAAATTTCAACTTATACAAAAAAACTTTAATTACAACAAAAAAATTAAATTATGATAATAATAACTTACAATGTTAAATATCATACTATTTAAACAGAAAACCTAAACCATACCTTAATCTTTCAAACAAAACACAACTATTAAAAAAAATTTAATTACAACGAAAATAATTTAATTATGATAAAAAATTTCAAAGTTACATTTCAAATTGTTTATTTAAAAAGTTAAATCATACCTTAATCAGTGTCAACAAATTTTAACTTTTACCAAAAAAAACTTTAGCTGCAACAAAATTAAATTTAATCATAATAATAAATTACAAAACTAATTATATTTAATATTGCAAAAACATTTTTACAAATAAAAATAAAACATACCTTAAAAAATTATACAAAAATTTTTCTATATACGAATTTTTAAACTTTAAAAAATTTTTTAGCTTTCTTCCTTTTTTATATGAAGAAAAGAGCTTCGAAAACTCTATTTATAAAAAGTCTGAAGCTCTTCCTTATCTCTCTTTCCCTTAATAATTTTAAGCGTCATGGATCTTCCTAAAAATGAAGTTTGTGACCTTTACCTTACATTGATTCTATCAAGGTCATGGACTTTACCAAAAAAAAAAAATAGGCCATGACCCTGCCTACCATTACCTCCCCAAATAATTAAAGGAGGCCAATAGGGGGCGAGTTCTTAATATGGATTTTCTTCCATTGAGAACTCGCCCCTGTGTAACAAATAGATATATAGTTTTACTATCTCACTTATCGTGTTGACGAGTTCTCAATACGAATAAAAAAAAGGCACATTTCAAAATTAATCTCAAAATAGGTTATAATGGAAAATAAAAAATTATAATTATTAGTATAAAAAAACCGCTAAAAATATCTTAACACATTAAAATAATAATAATAATTATAAATCAAGAAAAATAAAAGAAAGAAATTTCATTAAAAAAATATGATATATTTATATC
>JBBYHL010474926.1:0-11388 GCA_038381835.1 Adansonia madagascariensis | reverse complement strand
TTATTATTATTATTATTATTATTATTATATGCATTAATTTTTTAATTAAAATATGGGTGGGCCAGGTTGGGCTTGGACAACAAAATTAAATTTTGGGCTAGGCTTGAACTTTAAAAGCTGTCCAGATTTCGGGTCGGGCTGGGTATATGCAGAGTATAATTCTATTAATTATTATGTCTGAGCCTGGCCCGAATCCTATCCAGCTCAGCCCATGAGCAGGTCCAATACTAAGTAAATAAGATCTCAATTATTTATTCTGTTAAGAGTAAAAAGTCATATATATATATATATATATATAAGTTTATGAGTTTATTTATAGCTTGTTTCATTCTAATAATTTTTTTAAATGTAGCCTAATGATTTTTTATATTTACTTTATCTAATATTATTTTATATTTATTTTAACTCACTTATAAAACAAACAAATCTTATATAAGCATTAATTATATCAATACTTAATATCATAAAAATGAACAAAAATATAAATATATAATCATTGTAACATAATAAGAATTATCAAAATATAAAAATTATTTTTTATTTTTACTATAAGTAGATCATATATATATATATATATATATCAAACTTATTTATTTATCTTTTATTTTGAACTTAAATGATATTATATTAAAAATTATAGATAATATTAGATATAATTTATTAATACTCAATATTTAAATAAAATTACTATATAATTTTATATGTATACAAATATTTATTAATTTTTAAAATTTTAATTTTAGTAATTTTGTCACTACGTAAAAGCAAAATTAATTATTGCATTTGAAATTTAAAAAAAAATTGTAACTTCCAAAACTCAAAAATTTTTTAAATTTATTTAAGCCCTCGTTAACTCAAATTGATCTAAATTTGAAATAATCTAAATAAATTGATCGAAATTTGAAATAATCTAAACTTGAAACGCCTGTAATTGAATGGTTCGAGCTTAAGATAATCTAAACTTAAAAAAAAAAACACAGATTCTGAAAATATTCAAGCTCCAAATTATCTAAATAAAAATGTATCCAAACCTACAACAACTAAAATTCAAAAAATATTAAAACTTAAAACAATCCAAATCTAAAATAAAATTTAAATTTAAAATAATTTAAGTTCAAAAGCAATATATTTATTTAAACTTGTACGTTTACCACTTTTAAGAAAAATAATATGAGATATAATATAAAAACGAATTACCAAATTTAAAAGCCGGCCGTGTTAGAATTTTTTTTTGTCGTTTTTTTTATTTTGTTGGAACGTTATTTCTGCTCTTGATCTGTTATTTACTTAGGAGCAAGATTATAAACAATGAATTGAAAATTAATTATATATATATATTTATATATTAAAAAAATTCGATAACTTATTTTTTTAAAAAAATATTGTGTAAATAGAAAGCAGGACTGAAGAAGAGTATGTATTATTAATTTGTTTTGGACATTATTATTAAAATTTAGTTTGATTAATGATTTTGTTATCTTTTTTAATAAATAAATGTAAAAAAAAATGAAATGAAAATAAAACACAAAAGATTTCTCATAGTAAAAAAAAACCAAAAACACTATTAAAAAAAAAGCAAAAATTACTAGCATATTACTTTCGTTATTATTTTTTTTGGCCAGTATTAATTAATTAATTTATTTATTAAAATTTTTTAAAATAAAATTTAAAATATTTTATTATAATTTAAAAGTGCCAAATTTTAGTCATTTAAAATAAATTAAATGCCAATTTTTAACCTTTTGCCATTTTATTTCCTCTATTTTATTTTATATATATATACGTGCAAGAAAAGTCGAAAACCGCGGACACGTTACGGTACACACGGAACTGAAATTTACGTGGCATGACCTGATTGGTTATGTTAGCGGCAATATCATCATAAGTCGGTAATTTCCATCTCTAAAAAGGGGTAGATCTCCGAGCTCTGGACTCATTATCTCGCGATCGACGGACAATTCTATTTTCACCACTTTCAGGTTTTTTCCCAAGTTCTCCATCAAGGTAATCATAATTGTTTTCGATTTCAACTTTCAATTTTAATTGCTCTAAATTTCGATTGATCTTGCCCTAGCAATTACCGTTTTGATTGTTTTTATTTATTATGAATCACTTTTTTTTTTAAATTAATCGAACTTGTTTGTTAATCGTATTGTCTTGAATCTGTTACGATTAAAGAGGATAGTCAAATATATAACAGGTGGAAGCGTCTTATAGATCATCGTTGTTTATCGAAATTCAGTTTTGAATATGTAAAATTTTTTGATGTGTCGCTTTGGGTTCTTCGAAATTCTTAATTTTGATCGATACGTTATGTATCTGTGAACGTTATATTTGTTTGTACTTTTGATCCACTCTTTTAATCTGTTTTTGTCATTTTGAATTTTGAATTTTTTTTTTTTAAATTTAAAAAGGGTTTTCTTTTGGTATTTGTGCAGATTTTAGTTTCTTGATTTTAATATTGTTAAAATAAAGAGTTTGATGTTGTCTAGGCTCTTTCTTTTGAATATTTAATGCCCTTTAGCTTAAAAAATGTTGAAATGATTTTGTGCATAACTACTAACCTAATTTTTGTCCGTAAGTAATGGTTTATGAGTTATCACTTATATTTTTGAGATAATTTTTAAACTCTTGAGGCTCTAATATGTTGTTGAACATTTTGATTGAATAGATGCAAATCTTTGTGAAAACTCTCACTGGCAAGACCATCACCCTGGAGGTGGAGAGTTCTGACACCATCGACAATGTGAAGGCCAAGATCCAGGACAAGGAAGGGATCCCCCCAGATCAGCAAAGGCTCATCTTTGCTGGAAAACAACTTGAAGATGGTCGCACGCTAGCTGACTACAACATCCAGAAGGAGTCCACCCTCCACTTGGTTCTTCGTCTTCGTGGTGGCATGCAAATCTTCGTGAAGACTCTTACTGGGAAGACAATTACCTTGGAGGTTGAAAGCTCTGATACTATTGATAATGTCAAAGCTAAGATCCAAGACAAGGAAGGAATTCCCCCAGACCAACAGAGGCTTATCTTTGCTGGGAAACAGCTTGAAGATGGTCGTACACTGGCAGACTATAACATCCAGAAGGAGTCCACCCTCCACCTGGTGCTTCGTCTTCGAGGTGGCATGCAAATCTTTGTCAAAACTCTCACAGGAAAGACCATTACCCTCGAGGTTGAGAGTTCTGACACCATTGACAATGTGAAGGCAAAGATCCAAGACAAGGAAGGGATCCCACCAGACCAGCAAAGGCTTATTTTTGCTGGAAAGCAGCTTGAAGATGGCCGCACCCTAGCTGACTACAATATCCAGAAGGAGTCTACCCTCCACCTGGTGCTTCGTCTTCGAGGTGGAATGCAAATCTTTGTCAAGACTCTTACTGGGAAAACAATTACCTTAGAGGTTGAGAGTTCAGATACCATTGATAATGTGAAAGCCAAAATTCAGGACAAAGAGGGTATCCCCCCGGACCAGCAAAGACTAATTTTTGCAGGAAAACAGCTGGAGGATGGACGGACTCTTGCTGATTACAATATTCAGAAGGAGTCAACTCTCCATTTGGTTCTCCGCCTTCGAGGTGGTATGCAGATCTTTGTGAAGACTCTGACAGGAAAGACTATAACTTTGGAGGTTGAAAGTTCGGACACCATTGACAACGTGAAGGCAAAGATACAAGACAAGGAGGGTATCCTTCCAGACCAGCAGAGGCTCATCTTTGCTGGCAAACAACTTGAAGATGGGAGGACGTTGGCTGACTATAATATCCAAAAGGAGTCGACGCTTCACTTGGTATTACGTCTGCGTGGTGGGATGCAGATCTTTGTGAAGACCTTAACCGGAAAAACAATCACTTTGGAGGTTGAAAGTTCAGACACCATTGATAATGTGAAGGCAAAGATTCAGGACAAGGAAGGGATCCCCCCAGACCAGCAGAGGTTGATTTTTGCTGGGAAGCAGCTGGAGGATGGAAGAACTCTTGCAGATTATAACATCCAGAAGGAGTCTACTCTGCATCTTGTCCTTCGCCTTCGTGGTGGCTTCTAAGTGTTAAAGCTTGGAATTTGGCTAAGTATCCAGTCGTGTATGGAGTTGTCTGTGTTGGTTGTGTCATTTGGCTTTAAATAATATCTGGAACTCATTTGGACTGAGTTTGGTTTATCTTTGGTTGTGTTGTGGAACAGCCTTTCGTGGGTTATGTTAGATCTAATATATTTGCTTTCATAAATTTCTTTGGTTTGTTGGTTCATGGATCTTTCTTAATGTCATTTGCTGCAGCTGCTTTGTACATGTTACTGTATACTTGATATGCTGTTTCTGGTGTGTGATAACTTGATGTTTAAGACTGGCTCTGGGGTGCCGTATATTACTCAGGTGTAAGTGTTGCGTTGGATATAGGTTTATATAATTTTTGGAAGTGTCTTAATATATTTTGAGGGTGATACCAACATACATATATTGGAAATGCGACGGACTTTGGAGGAGTAACGAAGTCATATATATGTTTCTTGAAGAGTGGGAGGTACGATGAAAGGATGGAGTGTTACATGGCAGAGATGATATGATCTTTTGTATGTTTCATATAGTGTGAACTCTTACGTTATGGTTAATAAGTAGCACTAAAACTTTTAGTATTTCTTTATTCAAAAGACCGAAATTTGAAATGAATTTACCTGGTAAAGTTTGAGTGCCGAAGATTCAGTAAGCTGCTTGGTTTGGGAACAGACATACTTGGATGTTAAGCACTAAGGGAATGGCTGAAGCCTTGAATTACTTGATTAGAGCTGGGAGAGTAGTGTTAGATGTACTCCTGTGGGTCAATTTCTGGAGCCTTCTGCTATATATATATATATATATGAATATTCTCATGAATACAATATATATATATATATATATGTGTGTGTGTGTGTGTGTATATGTATGTCTCTTGCACAATCGAGGACGGATGTTGGATGGCCTCTTACCACAGGAAGAAAAAGAACAGATGGCAGACACGAATTCACATAGTGGATTTTGCAGGGATTGCCGGCCAATGTGGCTTGATACGCCGATGTTAAGCGCAAGCAAGAACCATCTATTGTGGAAGGTTTCTTTCTTACTTTTTAATATCAAGAATGAGATAAAGGGATTAATTGATTGTGGAAAAGGGAGATTAACATTGCTGCAAAACAGAGGTCAGAATAGGCCATGACATACTTCAGTATATATACATATATATATATATATATGTATATGTATCTCCATTATTCCCATTCGTAATAGCTTCGATGAAAATATCCAAGGACGCTAAGGGAGGTTTAATTTCATTTTTTTAATTAATATTATTGATATTTTTTGTTTACTTGTTTTCTCTTTTCTTTAGGGTAAATTGCATCTATCTCTGATTTCTTTTATATATTTTCATTTTTTGTCCTAGATAATATCTAACATCTATATATAAAAGTGTAAAATCTAAGAGTATTAAAAGTGATCAATGAAAATATCCTTCAAAATTTTAAAATTAAAAAAAAAAAAACTATCCTATTTAAATGTGTAATTTTACAAATTTATTTAAATTTAAATTAATAAATATTTAAAAATAGAGTCCACATGATATTAACCTACTATAAAAAAATTTCCTATTTAAAAATGTAATTTTATTAATTAATTTAAATTTTAATTAATAGATATTTAAAAATAGAGTCCACATGATATTAAATGAATTTAAAATTTTAAATTAATAAATATTTAAAAATAGATTCTTTAATCTACTTTAAAATTAATAGAATTTTTTTATTTAAATATGTAATTTTATTAATTTATTTAAATTAACAAATTTTAAAATTAATAAATTGCCACTATTTAAATATGTCATTTTTATTAATTTATTTAAATTTAAATCAACTAAATATTAAAAAAAAGTATTTAAAATCAAATTATAGAATATTTAATAGAGCATCAAGTTTTGAAAAACCTTATAAATTACGAATAATGAGTTAAATTGATAAATTTGTCCTATTTAAATGTGTAATTTTCTTTAATATATTTAAATCAGCTAAATATTTTTAAATAAATCCTATGTAAAATTAAACTATTTTAATTAAAATATAATGTTTATTCTAAACCAAAATCATGAGGAGATAAGATAATTAATGTGTATTAACAGAGTATTGTAAGTTTCAAAAACGTTATGAAATTATAAATAATGAATTATAGTCATTTTATTTAACTAACAAAATATATTAAATATATTGGAAAAAAATTATTTTCATATGCATGCTATTTTTAAATAAAATTGAGATAATAAATTCATTTATAGTATACAACTTTTTGTTTTGCCAAAGTTAGTTATATGCAATTAAATTCTTTCTTTTTATAACTTACAAGCAAATTATTCTTATATTTTCTTATGACTTTAAGTATACATGGATGTATAGAACAAATGAACATAATTTATTCTTATATATTTTTAATGGCTACAAATGACTCATAAGTTTTTAAACATATATTTATTTTATTTATTTAAATTAATTAAAAATTAAAGTTTATTCAAAATTAAACTATGAAAATTCTAGAGAGCAATATATATATATATATATATATATATATATTACCCTATATTATATGCTTGATTTTCATAATGCATATGCATATATATATATTTGTTTGATGATAATAATAATAGATTTCTAGAGCTATAAATTTTAAAGTTACCTTGTGTAATTTTACTTATCATTAACAATATTTGAATAAAACTTTTTTATATAAAATACAATTTCTCGTAAGCTTGAATTGCTTTTCAAATATAGAAAATCTAATATTGGTATTTTTGAAATTCTTATATCAGAGACTTATTTTTATACTAACATTTATTTTTAGATTTAGACTATATGTATAATTAAATAAATGTGTATGTATATATTTTACTTTTTATTCTTCAATTTTTATTCAAATATATTATTTTTGTTACTTCTAACATGTGCATTGATAGTAAACTAGGGTTAACTAATTCCATTCTATTATTATTTTTTAAAATATTTCATATATAAGATATCTTTATAAGAAGAAAGGCAATAGTTTTAAGAAACTTTAATATTGAAGAATAAAAATTAATTTATTTTAATTAAAAGTGTCTTTACGCTTATTTGTATGGAATAATATGGCAACCACATTTATTGTAGATTACTGATTAAGTATAGTTTTTGTTAAGTTTAACTTTCTTAATTGTTACATAATTTTGAACATATTTAAAATTACTAAATATTAGATAAATATTATAAAAAACTTTTGAGGTTATCGATTGTACAAACCAAAGTTATTAAATAAATTATAAATCTATGATATAACTTTATATTTATTATTTTATATTAACTTTTTATTTAATTTGATCAGGTTTTTCCTACAAAAATATTGATGATTATTAAATAGTAGATAAAGGCCAAAAATAGTTATGCATTTTGAAGTTATTGATTTTCTAAATCAATGCGATTGAAAAGTTATAAAATATATTCTATTTTAATAATTAAGTATTTAATATTTTCAATAACTTACAATTATCCACTTTTTAAAGTATCTTATAAAAAAATGTATGAGATTACTAAATAATAGATAAATATTATAAAATATATAAAATAATTTAATATTACTGATATTGTAAATTATTGTTATTGAAAAAATTAATAAAGCTATTGGATAAAAAAAATGACAATAAAGTTATTAAATCTTTTAGAAGTTTTTATCTACTATTTTCATAATTTTAATTACTAATTTTGTTTATGTTATCTATAAAATAATTGGCGAAATACTATCATAGTACATGAAGGTTATGAAAAATAATTATAAATTTTAATGTTATTTATAGGTTAGAAAATAATTTAAATAATTTGAGATTATTAATTCAACATATCAAAGTTAATGAAAATTATAAAACTATCTAAAGTTTAGTAATATTAAATTACCTCATATTTTATAGAATTTATTGACAAAGACATATATGCCCATTATTACTATATAATAGATAAAAATCATTAAAAATAATTTGCATATTAAGGTATTGAAAAAGTTATATAATTATCATTTTTTGAATAAATAAGTATCTTATATTTAAATAACTTTATAAATTAATGAATTTTTATAGAATTGTTTAAAAAAAAAAGTAAATCAGAAAATTTTTAAGTAATGGATAAAAGTTATGATAAATGTAACATATTAGTTACTTATTTTGCACACCAAAATTACTAAAAAATTATTAAACTACATAATATTTAGTAAATTCATATGTAGTATTAATTTGTAGTAATAAGCTAATTAGTTTTAGAGTGAAAATTTTTTTTAAATAAAATTATTTATAAAAAAAATTTTACATAATTAGCAAATGATGAATATAATAGGAGAAAAAGATTAATTATATAATAATATATGATCAATAGCTTAGTGGTAAATGATTAATAAAAGGTAAAAAAAATGTTTGATTATACATTAGTAAATGAATGATAATATAGTGTATAATTATTAATAACATATTAGTAAATAATAATTAACATGAGAGTGAATCATTAATAAAATAATATAGTAGTAAATACTTGATAACACAATAGTAAATAATTTTTATACTTCTAATTAAAAGTATCATCATATTTATAACTCCAAAATTTAGTTCTAATTTTAAGTTTTATAATTATGTCAATGTAGAGGGTTAACTCACAATTAAGTTAATATCTAAATAAATCTTTATTATAATATGAAAAATCTAAAACTGATATTTTTTAATTCTATATAAAGAACTTATTTTTTTATTTATAAATAAACACATATTCATTAATTTTTTTTATTTTTTAATTTTTATTTAGACATTTTACTATTAATATTAAAAACAAGTGTATCAGTAGTAAAGTCAAATTAATTAATTTCATTATATTGTTCTTTCTTTTTTTTAGTTTGAAAGAATAATGTTTAAAAGGTTTTTATAAGAACAAAGTCAATACTTTTAAAAAAGGTTTTTTTTTAAGAATATAAATTTGCTTTTAATTAAAAATGTTCTTACGTATTTGTATTAAAGAATATGGTAACCACATTTTGTGCACTATTAAATTAGTTTTGGTACATTTAGCTATATTAATTGTATTATATTAAACAAGCAAATATTAAATAAATTTTACTAAAAAAGAAAACATTTTGAGGTTACTAATTTTACAAACCATGATTACTAAAAAAAAGTTGTATACCTATGATATTTTGTAACTCTATAATTACTATTTTACTAATATTAAGTTATTGAAATTCGCTATTTTTTATAAAAATTATTGACAAATTACATCTTGGTTACTAAATAATAAACAAAGGCATGAAAAATAATAATGCATTTTAAAGTTACTCAATTTATAAATTGATATTGTTAAAAAGCAATAAATTATATATATTTTTAGCATGTATCCAATTTTTGGTATATGATATATAACATAGTAATAAATGATAAGATAATAATAACCGATTAATAACATAAATATTTTGTAACATAGTAGTAAATAATTTATAATAAATGAGTAAAAAATATCATAATTAAAATAATAATAAATGATATGCAACATAAAAATAAATAAATATTAATATAGTAATAAATGTTTGAAGATAATAATAAATTCTATTATTATATTTCTAAAAATTCTTAAAACTTATTATTAAGTATAAAAATTATATTTTTTATAAATATCAATTTTATAATATCTAATTAAAATAATATATTTATATTAAAAAATATAATAATTTAAAAAATTAACTTATAATTAAATAATCAATTATATATTTTTAAAATTATTACATCAAATTAATTAATTAAAAATTTTATTAATATAATTTGTTATAATAATTTATAATATTTATATTTTAAATAGTTCACGTGCGATTGCACGTGTCAAAAAAATTAATATATATATATATATATATGTAAATTTTTTCTATCTCGGAGCCTCGATCGTTTTCCCCTTCTAAGATTTTTAAATTTTGGATCGATCAAGTCTCAAATTCTAGCTGGTAGAATATTCATTTTGAATAGGATTATGGATGAAAAAAAACTGATCATGTGAGAATTGTTGGCTGCTTTTTTTATAATTAAGATGCTATCTGTTTTGGAGTTTATATCACGGTTTTAACTTTCTTGAAAAACAAAAGTCATCCCGATAAACGAGTAGTAGACTCTCTTACTAAACCACAGCCTGACCTTTGGCTCTTAACAGTGTGGATCTTTACCTCCCCACAAAGATAAGTACGGAAATTCACTCACGTGACAAGAAATTTATCATTTTTTTGTTGTATTTTATTATTATTATTATTATTATTATTATTATTTTGCAGCGTGATGATTGGGTTTTGTGTAGGATATACAATAAGAAAAATATGAATTGAAAATTGAGGAAGAGAATGAAACTTTGAATCCAGAAGTTGCGGATTATGGATTAAACCCTTTTCCATATATATATATATATATATATATATATAAATTGCTTTGGTGATTTGGAGGAGTTTGACCTAGATGTTTTTGCATGTGACGGCCAAAGTTCAGCAATTAGAGCCAAGTGATCGGACATGGTATATGTAAGAAAAGACCCCACCCTTACTCCTTATAACTATGGACGGCGTAATGCCAATAAACTAATACATTAAACTCGATATTTATTTTTATTTATTCATATAATTATTTTTAAAAAATAATATTTAATAAATTTTGAATTCTAATTTTTTGAAAAATTCTCCAACTATAACCTACATTGTTCCAAAAAAAAAAAAAAAAACTAATAGTTCAATACTAAACCCTGTAACTTTAAATGTTGTACATCAAAAACTTAGGGGCACATTAAAGCCCATGAATTGATTAAGAGAAAACTACTTTCTAGGCTAGGACCAATCCAACCTCACGTTTAACCCATGGCCCGTTAGTGCAAATTAACCATTTGATTACCCAGCTCATAGCTAGCAACAAATTTATAATAGTTTGTTGGTGGTGGATTTGCATGAGTTTCGTTTAAAATCATTAACAATTTCTTGAAATGCCTATTTCACTTGTAAACAAAACGATGGATAATGTGATGATGATATTCTTGGTTAGACAAATTAATGTATTTAACTTGAAATTTTATTCCATCGAATCGATTACATCATACTTTAAAATAAATAATAATAAAAAAAAATAAGTTATTACGCATCTTTTTAAAGATTATATATTTGATGTAGCGTATAAGTATTATTAATTATCAATAAATCACATGATGAATAATGAGGAACAAGGGAGGGTGAGGAGAACTCTAATAATTTAATTAATATTTAATTGAACCCAAATAATATTAATATTTATTTATAACTATCTGATCACTTATATTTTCTATTAAAGAATTAGAGAGTCTAGTATACTGCGATGT
>JBBYHL010474915.1:0-13242 GCA_038381835.1 Adansonia madagascariensis | reverse complement strand
AATTAAAAATGTAGATGGATGATGTTAGGTCTCAATTCAGGGGGCTTACTTTAATATATTACCTCATCTTTTTTTTTTCTTTTTGCCTTTGGGCTTTTGTTCTTATCTCTTCTCTGTGCCCTGAAGAAATCAACTATTCATAAATTTATAATTTGAAAATTTCAAACTGAAATTAAAAAAAAAAAAAAAAACTGTTCAATTTACAACATGAAAATTGATAAAAACATTTTTTATCTGTTTTGGGCAAAAAAAAAATCTAAAACATTAAAACGTGTCTACTTATATTCATTATAAATTATTTGAATAATTCAACATTTTGTTTTATACAATTAAAATTGTTAGAGACTGAATTTTAATTATTAAAATTTAAAATAAAAAACATTTTACTAACAAATATCGCACTGTCGGCTAGTGGCAACATTTATAACTTGGAATTGGACAATTTATGCAACCGTTGGTGGCTAGTAGACTTTTCTCAGCGCTAAAAGTCTTTAGATTATTCAAGCAACGATGGCTCCTTATCTTCATCAAATATTTTTTTTTTTTTTTTTTTTTGTTTTTCAGTGTATCAAAGTTGAAAAGATCGAACGATGCAGAATCCATCGTATGGTCATTCATTTCAAAAAATAGACGACTTTACCTTGCTTTTTTTATTTTCTTTTTTCAACTTATATTTCATCATATTTGTAAAAAAAAAAAATTTAAATAATAATTATAATACATTAAAAATTTTAAATTAATGAAATTAATTATTAATTTTTATATTTTGTATGAAAACACACGTCAATAAAATTTTTGAAAAAAAAAATTCAAACCCAAAACCTTATTCTTTGGGTCAAACCGTCAAACCTTAATCTTAGGAGGTTAACACGTGCCGCACTTTACACAGCCTATGGAAAAGCTTTGGTTCGATGGCGCACCGCGCACGTAGGAAATAAAATAAAATAAAATAAAAAAGAGTTGCGGAGATTCCGATGGCCGAAATTAAAGAGAAAGTTGAGCGTCGGTGGACGATGTCACACCTGTTAATTTGGGATATCGAAAATTTATATAAATATCATATATTTAACAAATTTAAAAATTTTATAATATAATATAATATTTTAAAGATAAATTTTAGATATATTTAATAATTTATTAAATTTTGAAAGACTTACAAAAAGTTAGTGCAATTTTTTTAAAATTTTTAAAAAATAATATATTAAAATTTAAAAAATTAATAAAATTTTTAAATAAAAAATGGAACTAATTTTTTCAAAAAAGAAAAGAAAATTAATTATTTTAAAAGTTTATTTAAATTATTTTATAATTTATTAAAGTAAAATGGTGTGATAATAAATTAATATTATTTAATTTATGATATCAAACTCAATTAATAAATTTATAATAATAAAAATATTTATATTTACAATTAATAAAAAAATACAGCTCATATAAATAAATTAAGTCTAAATCAGTAGGGCAGTGTAGTATTCAACAGTAACACTATTTTAAATGAATTTGGTAGGATCATAATTAAGGACTACTTGCTATCTAAGAAGTTTTATTTTTAATTGTAAAAAAAAAAAAAAAATCTCAACAGTCTTCACTAAAATATTAACTTCTATTATTTTATTATTCTAAATATTCTATTTATGATTGTTATTTATCTGAGATTTTTATGTAAATAAATATTTTGAAATACTTTTGATCCTTTATTATTATTATTATTATTATTAATTTTTTTTTGGAATTTCAAAGTTTCTTCTCATGAATTAGCGTATACATATATATATATATATATATATATATATTTTTAAATTTCCTTTCGTTCTTAAAAAGGAAGCGAAGTCTAAACCATTTTACATCCTGACATGATGGCCAGAATTGTAAAAAAAGTGAAAAAGAGAGGGCAAAAAACGAAACCAAAGTTTCGAACTATTCAAGGGGGACACGAGCTCATGAAGTCTGCATTTGCCTATAAATAGTGAAAAAAAAAACACCACATCTGATTCTCAGTTTCTGACCAACGTTTGTCTCGGCCGAGTTTAAGGGATCAAAAGTTTATTCTTCAGAAAGAAAGAAGAAGAGAAACAGGAAAAAAAAAAAAAAGGGAGGATCTTTTCTTAATTAAAAAAAAAAAAGAAAACTTCGTTTTCAGTTGTTTTTGCTAATCCGTCTTTGTTCGTGGGAGAGTGAAATGGCAAAGAATGTGGGAATTCTTGCTATGGAAATCTACTTCCCTCCTAATTTCGTTAAACAGGTGACATAATCTCTTCTTTTTTTCTCTTATTTTTATGTTTTTTGGGTTTGTTTTTGGGGTTTCTGGGTTCTGGTTTCGTAGTTGAGACAAGTTAGAAAATGGTTAAAAGGTGGATCTTTGGTTATTTATGGTTAAAAGGTGGATCTTTTTGCTTAAGCTGAATCAAAAATGACTGATAAAGAGAAATTCTAATTCGTTGCAATATTCTTTTTTTTTTAAATTGCCCTCTTCTTTTTATGATTTTTAATTTTAGTTTTGGAAAGTTTATTCCGGAGTTTTTTTTTTTTTTATGTGATGGTTTTATGGGGTGTGATTATTTTAAATTTATCAGTTGATGGGGTCATATAAATCTTGATATTTGGCGAAATCTAAATACAGTTAAAACTGTCACGTCTGCTACCTCACTGTTTGATGTGAATATTTCCTACCTTTTGCTTTTACCTGGATCACAAATGGGTATTAATTAAGATTTTTTGAATTTCACTTTGCTCTCTTTTATTTTCTTTCTCTTTTTCTTTTTCTTTTTCCGGCAAAATTTATGTTTGCTTTATCATCCGGATTCGAAATACTTGTCTCAATTGGTGTTTTTACTAAATAATACTAGAATTATGGCCTTTTTGTTTGATATGTTTATTCATGCATCTTTTGATTTATTCAGATTATTTTTTTCTATAAAAAATGTTGGAGATTAATAATGTTTCCTTTTTTTTTTCCCCTTGTTGGAAACCTTTTATTTTTATTTTTCAGAATTAATAATCTAATAAAATAAACCATCTCTTTGTTGTTGCTCCTTTAAAAAGAAAATCACTAATAATGTTCCAGTATAAATTTCTTGTTGGACTATAATAAATTAATGTAATATATGGATTTTATGGATCCTGTCAATTGCATTGGCGTCACTTTTTTTTCAAACGTCTTCCTTTCTTTGTCCTACAAAACCAGGAAGCATTGGAGGCTCATGATGGCGCAAGCAAAGGAAAATACACCATCGGACTCGGACAAGATTGCTTGGCCTTCTGTACAGAGGTGGAAGATGTTATCTCAATGAGGTTATGAATCTCCTACATTTTATATCCACTTTTGTCATATGCTTTTATCATCACTTAATACCGTTTTATAATATGCACATACGATGAAGAATAATGTATTGTGTGGCTGAAATGAATACTTGTTTTGTTTTTTCTAACTCGGGACCTTTGATTTGCAGTTTGACTGCTGTTACTTCACTCCTTGAGAAGTATAAGATTGACCCAAAACAGATTGGCCGTCTTGATGTTGGCAGCGAGACTGTGATAGACAAGAGCAAGTCCATTAAGACCTTCCTGATGCAAATCTTTGAGGTACTCTTCCCAATCATCTTGGTCTTCTTACCTAGAACACTTGCCCTTTTCTTGGGATAACTTTGGTGCAATTTATGATCAAATGCGTGTTCTTCATGCAATTCTCTTTTCTCATGTTTAAACGAACAGAAATGTGGAAACACAGATATTGAAGGGGTCGACTCAACTAATGCATGCTATGGAGGGACTGCAGCTCTGTTCAACTGTGTCAATTGGGTGGAAAGTAGTTCATGGGATGGACGATATGGTGTCGTTGTTTGTACTGACAGTGCGGTATGCTCATTTCCTGACTGTTACTTTATAAGTGGCTGCAAAAGTTCCCTTTCTTTTTAAATACCATTCTGTGCAATGGTTTTAGTTTAGGCTGTAATTTCATACTTCTTCGTTTGCATGATCATTGCACACTGCAGGAAGCTTAGCACCCATTATGTGTTCTTGAGTTTGTACATTTATATTGGTAATATTTAGATTTCGAGTCATTTGTGTACATTTAACTTAAAAAAAACCATGGAGACATATCCGAGGTTATATAAGCTCTATTTTTGTTTGGTTTTCTTACTGAGGGTTTTTGTTTTTGCAGGTCTATGCAGAAGGACCTGCCCGGCCTACTGGAGGAGCAGGTGCAATTGCTATGCTAATAGGGCCAGATGCTCCTATTGCTTTTGAAAGCAAATTTAGGGGGAGTCACATGTCCCATGCCTATGACTTTTACAAGCCCAACCTTGCTAGTGAATATCCGGTAATGCAACCTATTGCCTCTCAAGTTTAGCTACTTTTATGGGAAATAATTGTTTACGTCAATGCTGTCATTAGGTTTTAAGGATAGATTTCATAAACAACTGTTTATGGGAATCATTTTTTTGACATACCAATAACCTACACTGGTATATTTGTTCATTATGAGTTCCTGTTTAGGTAATGGTTGTATCTATTGACATGCATCTGTAGGTTGTTGATGGAAAACTTTCCCAAACGTGCTATCTCATGGCTCTCGATACTTGCTATAAATATTTCTGTCACAAGTAAGTCACTGTATAAGTACTTGAATTGTTTTCTGTTTTTCTTTACAAATGTGAAATTTAGACTAGTTATGATCTGCTAATTTCTCTATATTTGGCTGGCAGGTATGAGAAACTAGAGGGCAAACAATTTTCCCTTTCCAATGCTGACTACTTTGTATTCCATTCTCCATATAACAAGGTAGCTAATTTTAGGAGTTATTGATTAATAAAATTTTTTTCAATTAATCGTGTGATTTTGCAATTTATCTGAAAATTTTCTATTTGAACCGTCACAGCTTGTGCAGAAAAGCTTTGCTCGTTTGTTGTTCAATGACTTCTTGAGGAATGCCAGGTTTTTCTTTTTCTTTGATGCCTTCAGAGATTTTATTGATTTGTTTATCTCTGTTTGATTATTTACTGGTTTACATGATTTTGTAGTTCTGTTGATGACATTGCTAAAGAAAAGTTGGGTCCATTTTCAACTTTGACTGGTGATGAAAGCTACCAAAGCAGGGATCTTGAGAAGGTCTATTTTGAACCTTTCCTTTTTTTTTTTAGTGGGGTACTTAGAGGTTGCTAGGGATTGATATACTTTATCAGCAAACCACATGCAGATTTTTGGAACATTGAAGTTAATAACCAAGTTATATTAGCTTTGAATGAGGCCTTTTTTATTTGATTTGGTATGCTTGATACATTATTGTATTCTGTAATGACAACAGGCATAGTAGATTCTTATTAGTTTGATTCATGAAAATTATGCACAACCTAAAAAGGGTTCCAAGATTTGATTTTGCAGAACTTCTCGAGGGATAGGCAGTAGAAATTTTTTGTTTCGTTCTTCATGCTGATGCCACTCACTTTCATGCATTTGCAGGCATCCCAACAAGTTTCAAAGCTCCTTTATGATGCCAAGGTGCAACCAACCACCTTGATACCGAAACAAGTTGGTAACATGTACACTGCATCTATTTATGCTGCATTTGCGTCCCTTCTTCACAGCAAAAATAGTGAATTGGTAATTGTTTTATCTCCTTTTTCTTTCCCGAATACGAACGTCGGCTGTCTCTGCCCTGTTTGCACTTGCATCTGATATATTTAATAACATGCAGGCAGGAAAGCGGGTAATATTATTCTCGTATGGAAGTGGTCTGACTGCCACAATGTTTTCATTGCGACTTCATGAAGGTCAACATCCCTTTAGCCTATCGAACATCGCAACAGTGATGAATGTCATTGGGAAATTGAAGTCAAGGCATGAGGTAATTCCGCACTTTCATTTTAGGCCAGATAAATGTATGTATCACATACTTCTAATATCTCCAAATCCTGGGACATATGACAATAGAAACCTAAGTCGTCATTCTACTACCTGCACACCTATGAGCTTCGGACCAGTTGATAGGCACACCGAACCCATTTATAAGTTCAAATTAAGCACATTGAGGAAGTTCTTTTCCTTTTTGTTCGAGAGCCATAAACGCAAATGGAAGAATAATTTTCTTCATTCTTTTATTGATTGTCATTGAAAAGATTGTAATAGATGTGATTTCATGCAGTTTACCCCCGAGAAGTTTGTTGAGACGATGAAGCTCATGGAGCATAGGTATGGAGCCAAGGACTTCGTGACAAGCAAGGACTGTAGCCTCTTGTCTCCTGGAACATATTACCTCACTGAAGTCGATTCCATGTACCGGAGATTCTACACGAAGAAGGATGGGGACTGTACTGATTGTGAGAACGGTTCTCTTGCCAATGGTCATTGAAGAACAGATTTATCATTCATCCCCTATGCGCCGACCACGGGCTCGTCATAGATGTGTTGTCAGTACCAAAATTGGGTTCCATTTGTATGTTAAAACGAAATAGTTCATTCAGCTGCAACAAGTTTCATTTTCCCCCTTCCTTTCTATTATGTTCTTTATGAAGCCAAGCCAGTTTCTTGTGTTAAAAACAAAGTAGTTGGCAGTATTATATGAAATATTTTTTATTTCTGCCAACTCCATTGCTGCCATCCATCTTGAGATACACCATTTGCAGGTTGTTGATGCACGTATATATATATACAGACACACACACACACACGGAGGCACACATACATCTATTATTTTGGTATAAAAAAGATTACAAATATGAAGATTCAAATTTCATATTTGTTAGATATTATCACTTTTTTCCTATCTTAAATTAAGTCTATAGTTCACCCACAATAAGAATGCAAGTAAAATCACAAATTGAAGTTTCAGGCTTATTGATGAAATGCAAAAGTAGCCAATTAATTGTAATTGTAAATAATAAAAATAATCTTTGAGAATGAGAAAAAGATTAAAAAAAAAGTGACATGGATCCTCTTATTGAAGTTTTAAGACTTAAAAATATTTTATTTAATAACAATAGATTTATCATTTACTCAAACTCATATTAAACAGTCCGTGGTTTATTTTTTTTTCTAGATAAATTAAAAAGTTTTAATACTTAAACACTATCTCTTGAATCCGAGTAAAAAATAAAATTAGCAACTACAAAATAAAAATTTTGCACTTATTGTCTTTTCTTTGGGATTTTGCCAATGAATTTTTAAGATTAATTGATACATTATTTAAAATAATCATTACTATATTAAATTTACTAATTTGTATTTTTATTAATTAATTATAATATATTGAGGGAAGATATTAATATAATCATTTTATAAAATTTGGTAACAAAATTTTTAGTACATGGACCACCATATATATGTGGCGAAAACGAATGAAATCAATTTATTAATCCACAAGGACAAACCTTTTCAGTCATTTCTGACACCAATCTGCAATTCTATTGGTTAGAGAGTTGAGAGCACCTGTCCCCTTTCCTTACCTTGGTCACCACGGGGGGCCCAATGCAATCACCACCGTGGATTCTCTTTCGAGGAAACCCAGATGAGAAAAAAAAAAAACAAAATCAAGTGAAATCACGTGGTTTTCTTTTTTGTTATTTTCCGTTTTCTTTTATTACCCCTACAATTTTATCAATTTACGTTTTAGTCTTTCTTTTCCATTGTTTATTAAGTCCCATGGGCTGAGCTGTGACTCTTGCTTCTTCGTTTCTGAATAGAATTCAGTAGCCAAAAAAGTAAAGCAATCCTGTTCCAGGAAATGGATACTGACGACGATGGAGGCACATCTGATTTTAGCACGAGTGCCGGAGAACCTAACCACGCCACCGCCACGGCCACCACTGCTGACAGGAACGATAAAATTTGTGAAAACTCAAAGTTTGAGTCTATGCCATTGAAAGAGGAGCCAATAGTATCCGAGTCAGATCAGAAAATCCAGCCTCTGCCGCCTACTGGAGTGCTCCCAGTTACCATGCAGATTCAGCAGATGCCGACGGAAACCCCTATGCCCATGCCCCTAACCACCACTAAACGCTCCTACACCAAGGACCGTCACACCAAAGTCGAAGGCCGCGGTCGAAGAATCCGAATACCCGCCGCTAGCGCCGCCAGGATCTTCCAGCTGACTCGTGAACTCGGACATAAATCAGATGGAGAAACCGTCAGGTGGCTCCTCGAACATGCTGAACATGCCATTATAGAAGCTACCGGTACGGGCACCGTTCCTGCCATCGCTGAATCAGTCGGTGGTACTCTCAAGATTCCCACAACGTCAGGCATAAACGCTTCCAACAACAAGAATAATAATAACAATAATAACCAAATAGATGAAAGTGCCACAAAGAAAAGAAACCGCCCGGCGAACAGCGAGGTCTGCGATATAAATGATGGACTTCCAGTCACAGTTCCACAACAACATCGGCAACAGTTAGTCACGCAATATTCAGGGCTGGCTCCAGTTGCTCCAAAAGGTCTGGTGCCGGTGTGGGCCGTTGGAAATACCGGAATGATGGTACCTGCAAATGCGTTTTGGATGATCCCACAGCCCACGTCGACGGCTTCTGGCAATGGGCTTGCGGATCAGCGGCCGTCGCTGCAGATATGGGCTTTATCACCACCTTTAACACCGGTTTTTAACGTGGCTGCAAGGCCCACATCTTCATTCCTTGCGACAACAAATCAAGTACAAGCTGTTGCGCGCGATGGTTCATCGACTTTGGCAGTGAATAGAAGCATTACACCAGTGGCGGCGACGACGGCAAAGAAGTCAACCATGGCGCCAAGCGTTAGTTCGAGCGGTGATAGTGGCGGTAGTACTACTGGGGGTAAAGCTCAGATGCTTAGGGATTTTTCATTGGAGATATACGATAAACAAGAGTTGCAGTTCATGGGGCGGTCATGGAATCATCAGCCGCAGATGCAAGCTGCTTCCAAGCAACAAAAACATTATATTCCACTGAAATTTTGATGTCATCGTCGTCGTCATCATCATCATAATAATAATAAAAGCAAGAAAAAAAATTTAATTCTGTAATCTGTGTTTCTCAAAGTGACAGTGTTTTTGTAAGAATTTGTTCATCTTGCGAGTTGCAAAAATGCGAAGTTCATAACCATAATTTCTTAAACGTTTCTCCATGCATTAGTGCGAAATTCTCAAAACTTTTTTGGTGTATTATTGTCCGATGAATTCAGAATATCATATGATATGACGAAGATGATAGCTTCAAATTCCAATACTACAATACTCGTTGACAATTTTTTTTTCATCCACAATCAAAAACAGTCACCAAAAAAAAGGGTCAGGCAAGCTTTCATTTATCAAAATTCAAGCCTAAATCAGGGTGGATAGATTTATCTAACATTTTTCAAAGTTACTTAAACAAAAACTTTGAAAAATGTAGGAGATTTGTCTACTTTTGGATTTCTCTCTTTTTTTTTTTTTTGGGTATTTTGAGCATGGAAATTCTTAAACTATGGTTTTCGGATATTTTTCTAAGATTATCAAGAACATAGAACAAAACGGTAAATTGGATTCCGGCTACCGATCATAAGAACTCTGATGCGTTTCGGGATTTTTTTGTCAAAAAAAAATCTACTGACTTAATATCTGATCATACACGTAACTCCAGCTTTACACGTGGGTGGCCAATTCCCGTGGGAGTGGCACTGGTAGGCGGAGTTGGAGCGGTACTTGTGGTGGGTCCCCCTTCAGAAACAGGAGGTCCTTTCCCGAAAACCACGCAGTCCATCTACGAGCCTTGGCCTTAGAATCAACACCCATTTTCACCCCTTTCCTTCCTTCACGCGCTGGAAAGGATAGTGGGGGTTTTCCAGACATAACCCGTGCAAGGTGGGGTCGGGTTTTCGCTGTGATTTTGGTTGCGCGTGCACCATGCATGGACCATCCGGGCCGTACTACTTTCTTCTTCCCTTCGCATTTGGGGGGTCCAAAATTTGGAAGGCTCAATTTCACTTCACTTCACTGAGGCTTGGGGTGCGGTCTGATTTTGATCTCAAAATCAAAAGGGCCAAAAAGAAAAGCGTGGGGCCTGGCAGCCCTGTTCCACTTAGCTACTTTTCGGATGGACCCATGGTCTTTATCATGGACGGTTAGCATTGGTCCGAAGTGGTCCACCTTTTTATGGGGAAGGAGGAGACATGGTGGTCCACCTCCATAAAATAAGAGACGATCAATAATATGCCCCTCAATCCTGGCCGTCAATGTTGGGTTGCTGGTGGGCCTACGCTTGACCACATGAAGCCTCGTTGGCTAAGTTTTTATTATCTATACTTAACAATTTATATAAATTTTAAATATGTTAATAATTCGTATTATAAAATTTTTAATATATATTTATATGAATCATATATTTAATATTTTATATATATTATATTTATATAATTATATTTAAAATTATTAAATTAATATCATGTCATTTTCATTAAACACAAAATATTTACACTTTATTTGACAATCGTAAGCTAGAGCTTGAGTTCATAAAAATTATAGAGACTTCACTATTGTTTTTTTCTTTACATAATAAACGCGTAAAGGTCTTTTTGCCTTTTGGCTTCTAATAAAGAAAGCTTTAGACTTTTTTCTTTTTTCTTTTCTGGGGCTGGTTTTATATTTTATAACCTATAAGAAATTAAGAATGGATAATCTCTGATTTTATTTCTTCGCACATGATTAGTGTAGATGAGAAAGTAAAATAGGATTTTGCCTATGAATATATCATAGTCCTTTGATCTTACTTTAACAAACGAAATTTGCTTTATCCTTCTTACCAATTTCAAATAAAAACAGTATTTTCATAGATAAATTGTGTTTTTGTTTTTGTTTTCGATTTTTATTTTTTTTAATTTTGTTGTGCTATAATTATATTTAAAATATAATATATTTAAAAATTTTAATATATTAATAATTTATATTATATAAATTTTGATATATTATTATATTTATATCATATTATATTATATTTTATATCATATCTGTATCATTTCTAAATTATTAAATCCGTTTGTAAATTTAATATGCAAATTCAATCAACGGCAATGATTTGGCATGACAACTATAACATAGATGCTATTAAAACAAGGGGCCTTCAACCCATGACTTGTCACTCCACTCGATGTTATCTTCAAATCGCATGACATTCTCACTAATTTATCTCCTTATAGGAGAAAATATTTCCCACCTGGACTATTATTGGAATATTTTCTGATATTCCAAAGTGGATTAAAAAAAATTACCGACGAGTTTAATAAGATTGTATATATATATATATATATATATATAGATATATATTTCTATGCCGTATAGTAAAAAATAATAAAAATTAATATAATAAAAAATGTTTATGAAAATTTTTAATTCATTTATGAAGGTCAAAAGCTTCGATGAAAACGTATAAAAATGGACTATTTATTTTTTTAAAATAATTGTTATCGTTAGTGAAAACATGGGCCCGACAATATTATAAAAGTGGGCCCGATCTACATCACAATGGACCCTAAATGGTTGGACCGTTTGACTCACCCGGACTGTTGAGCCACTATTTTATTTTCATATTACTTTTTTTTTTAAAAAAAAAAGTCATAATCCAAGATGATAAAAATTAAGTCATTTGAGAAGAAAAATTAATACTATAATCCCACAGGATACAAAAATAAAAAAAATTAATACTATAATCCCACAGGATACAAAAATAAAAAAAATGAAAAATTTATTACAATCATTGTGGTTGCAATTTTTTTATTAACATTTCAAAATTATGAAATTGAGGATATTAGTATATGCTGATGAAAGTGAGTAACGTACAAACTATGAAAAGGATTTAAAATATGATGAATCATGCCGGGAGGGTTATAAAAATAAATAAGGGTTAATTACAGTTTGTTATTATTATCTTTATTATTGTACACAGTCAATATATGAGGAAATTTTAGAAAATTGAAGTGTGGCCAAACTCTTGATGAAAACCATAGGCTTAAAGCATGGGACCAAAGATGAGGCAGTCGATCGTAAGAATGGAATTAGTTGAGAAATCCGTTAAAAACTTTATCACTTATGGAATTAGTTGATGAGATTCATTGATGGATTCTTAAAGCTTTTGGTTAGTTGATTTGCGAATTTCAAAGAAGTAAAAGACCTTCTTCCTTTGTATTTGTCCACCCCTTTAAGAAACACTTTAGTTTCTTACAGACCCTTCATTTCTTGCAAAAAAAAAAAGAGTCCTCGAATAACATACACAGAGATACCAACATAGAGACAAGGAAGATGAATATTCTTTGTTAAACTAGAAGCTCACGTCAAAAAAATAATTGGATGAACATTTTTTTGTAACTTAACTACGGAGATTTGTATCATTCTGACACTTTTTTTTTTTTTACATATTTTTACTTAATATTTATATTCGATATATGTTTGAATATAAATATAAAATATTAATCATTTAAATATAGAACAAAAATTTTAAAAATTGAACACACTCATTGAATCCTCACAAAATTTTAAAAAATTTTTGTACATAATTCACATTGTGTTCATGGGAGACAGACCAAAGGGAGATTTTTCTGCTAAAACAGCATAACCATTCCATGCTGACAGTGACTTCGGAGGATTTTTTTCAAGATTGGACAATTTTAGAATATGACAAAATTATATGATATGAAAAAATAATTAAAATATGATAAAAATACAATATTAAATAATAACATAAACACGATATAAAGATATGAATGTGTCAAAACTTATATAATACGAATTACTAACATGTCAAAAATTGTACAAACACAAAAACTATAAGAATACACAGATTAATAGCTCTAAATTGTCTGCTAAAAGGACAATGATTTTTACAGCTATTAAAATTGTAAGAAACATTCTTCAGTTTTCCTTGTCAATTAATAATCCATATAATGCTTTGTCAAAAGTAAAATAGTAGTACAAGTTCACTAATCACTATCTAATAGACAGCAGCCTATTAAGCTACCTGAAAAAACAATGATCTTAAAGAATTAATTATAATATTAGTGTCAAAATCACTAAGAAACAAGATTTTCGAGTAACATTTAGATTGCTTCAATAGCAGCTCTTCATCAGCCGATCGAAGAATCGTTAGTCTAATAGTTACGGGAACTTCAATTCATTTGCAGCTAAACTAAGTGAGGAAGAAGTTAAAAGGTTCTCGGGTGAGATCATCAAACAAGTGATAAATGATAAAATTAGAAGCAAATTTTCATGTTCATCACGCTTCTTACTAAAGTTCTGGTGAGGAG
>JBBYHL010474883.1:0-13248 GCA_038381835.1 Adansonia madagascariensis | reverse complement strand
CAACTAAAGATAAAAAAGGATACTCTTGTTGGGGCATCCAGAGGGGGGTACCAGTTGAGGAACAAATAAATAGCATACAAAATGCATATCCGGCTAATACTTAGAATATGCAACAAAATGTCCCTGAAACAAAATCCACCTATCATCATTATTAATCCTGACACTTTTCCATAAGGGACGGGCATAAGAACTACAGTCTCTAAAAAAGAATCGACAAGCCCTAATATTAAGAAAAAGAAAAGCGTAAATAGAAGGGCAAAAAGTAGGTTAAGGCAAAGATTGAGAAAGAAAAATTATAGCACCTTGAGAAAAGGCTAAAAGCCATTGAAAGGGCTAAACTATATTGTAATGTGGATGTTGAGGACCTCAGTTTAGTACCAGATTTAGTCCTCCTAACAAAATTTAAAACAGTTGAGTTTAAAAAATACAAGGGCACCATATTCTCTCAAGCATACATCAAAATGTTCATCAGGAAGATGGCTAGCTATGCCTAGAATGACAAGCTTCTAATTCATTATTTTTAAGATAGCTTGTCTAGATTTGCACTACAATGATTTAAATCGCACCTAATTCAATGTTGGACAAACTTAGCCAATGTATTTTTTCAATAATATAAACACATGGTTGAATGGGTGCCTAGTATACTGACTTTAGAATATGTAAAAGAAATCTATAGAATCTTTTAAGGAGTATGCATAAAGATGGAAAAACATGGCCTCTCAAGTTTAGCCTCTATTGATTGAGAATGAGACCATGATGCTATTCGTGAACACCTTGCATCCCTTTACTATGACAATTTGGTTAGGAATATGACTAAGAATTTTGCCTATCTTGTTATTTTTGGAGATAATTGAGATGGCTATGAAAGTCAAAAAAAATTGTGACTAAGGAATCTTTATTAAAAAGAAGCTGGGCCAAGAAAAAAGAAGAAAATGCTTCATTTGTTAACAATGTCAGTCGTACCATCAAAGACTTTATCCCTATTACAAAAACCAAAGATAGCAAACCCAAAATACCTACTTTCTTAACATACCCTAAGCTCCCACTCCAACATCACCTTAGAGTACTGTTCCACACCCTCTTTCATAAAACCAACTAAGACCAATGTCAATCCACTAGCCCAAAGAGCCACATAACTGAGACCTTGTTTTGATCTTCTTTCTTACTTCTATAAGGAAATGTTTTACAAGCTTTTTGAGGCATGGTAAGGGTAATTACCCTAGCTAGTATGACTTAAATTTGCATTATAAATATCACATAGTAATGGGTCACTAGAACAAAAATTGTATGGCCTTCAAGAAAAGGCCCAAAGTCTTCTGTAGAGGGGCATCTTTCGATTTGATGTTACCCCGACATGGAAAAAGTATACGTAATACTAATTGAAGGTGGTATCCTTGGTCAAAATCATGGAAGCATCAATAATTGGTTTGATCCTAATCTAACTTTTGTAAATTTCATAACACATCAAGACATACTTTGCAAAATTGCTTGAATTTCTTAGCCTTGATCCAAAAAATGATAGGCAATGGTGAAATTAGGTTCTTTGAAGAAGCCCGACTAGAGGAAGAAAAATCAGTCAACATAGCCAAGGAATGATTGTCACAGCCCGCTAATGACGTTGGTCGCCCTCTCATTATTCATCATAACCAATCAAAGGACATGCCTTCTAAGATCAAAGTTATTTCCAAACTCATTATCAGACTGCCAACACCATTTTTCTATCAAAATAATAAAAATGTACCATGGAAATATGATGGTGGGGTAAAAACTTTAAAGGCTATTACGAGCTAATTGGCCGCTATCGACATTACTAGGGTAAGCAATATGACTCAGAGTGGTCGTATCTGTAATCTAAAGATCGGTGAAATCGATGCTAAGACCAGATCAAATGGACAAACATTTAGAAAAGTAGTAGATACATAAGACATCCTAGTGGAAGTGCAGGAATTGGTCAAAGAAAAAGAGGCGATAGAATTCTTCAAGTTTATTAAACACACTGGAATAATTAAAATAGTAATTGGGAAAGATTTCTCTATTAGCCTTGTTGCTTACTCAGACGCACATCATAATGCTTTGTTAAAAGTGTTCAACTAGGCTTATGTTCCTCAAGATATCTCTATAAATAAATTGGATTAACCGATAAATAACATTATTGTCGATAACTTTATTTTATTCAGTGATGATGAAATCTCACTAAAGGGCAACACTCCAATGAAAGTTCTCCATATCATAACTCACTGTAAAGGGACCATATTGCCCAAAGTCCTCATTAACAATGGATCGACTTTGAATGTAATACCGTTAATCACTTTATTGCGCTTGCCAGTTGATGCCAGTTAAATTGAGCATAGCCATACAATCGTTAAGGCATTTGATGGGACAAAGAGAGAAATCAAGATGATTATTTAGATCACTTTAAATATTGACCCATACCTGTTTGTGATCAAGTTTCATGTGATGGACATTACCCTAGCATACAACTATTTGCTGGGACAACTATGGATTTATTCTGCTAGGGCTATCCCATCATTTTTGCATTAAAAAGCTTAAATTCATAATTAATGAGAAGTTAGTTAGCCTACCCGGGTAAGAAAACATTGCGGACATCACTTATACCAAAGCCACTTATGTTGAAGCAAATGCAATGGGCCTCAATCTTATGGTCAAAAAAATAGCTTGAGCTGGAAGGTGGCTTAGGAAATATTTATAAGAGATTTATTGATCCATCAATGTCATTGGTAAGAAAGACAAGTATCGATTGGGCTTCAAGCCAGAGTAGGGTCAAAAAAAAATTTGAGAACTTATTTTAAGAAAAAAAGCTATGCTAAGCCGTTGGTTAATAGTCAAGCTAGAAATCAACCCCTTACCCATTATTGGATGAAATTTTTTATCATAGAGGGATTGTTAATCTAGAAGCTGAAGAAAGAGAAAACAAACGTGTCATTATGGTAATTAATAAAGCTTTCTATAATTGTTAGGTGGCTACCATTGGAAAAGGTAGCAAAGAGACAGATGATGATTGCGGAATCTATCTTTGTCCTCCTGAATACATCTTGAAGAATTGGATTTGTATTAAAAGAATCATTAGGCTGATTTCAAAAATAATTCCAGAAACTTATTTTGTCATCTACGAATCATTCTATGAAAACCTAAAATGTCAAATTATAATTTATAAAAATGAAATGCATATGACCATTTTGTCTATGTCCAACTTATTTTATACCAATATTTTTTTTCCTTTTTAGATACATATACATTAATTATGTCATATATTGTTTGCCTATTTTTCTTTTCTCTTTCTTTACTTTATAGATTTCCCCGCTTAAAGAAAAGTAGATGATCCTAAATGTGTTTTAAAAGTCAATTTTGAATGGGCTATTTACTTAAATGAGGTTGACTTTGAAGAAGATGTTCATGATCATACTTTACTACCTGATCTATAAAAATAATTTAGTGAGAAGATGAACAAAGAATGCCTCATGAAGAATCCATAGAGGTGATAAATTTAAGGGAGGATGAGGATAATAGGAAAAAAATTAGAATAAGGAATGCTCTCATGCTTATCATTAAGAAAAAATTAATAAGTTTGCTATGAGAATTTTGAGATGTCTTTGCATGGTGTCGACGTTCCACATGCCCGGCCTTTATGAACTTTGGATGATGGCACTCGACTTAAAAAAATATGATGATGTTTGACATGAATAAAGGAAAGACCATTGAACGAATTACTTATTCAACTAATCTTTGATGGCCACCATGAAGTGGCTATAAACTTGGAGTTGCCACCAATCATTTTAAGTTAGGCACGACCGGATGCCTATTGAAAATAATACCAGAGATTCATTATTTTGGGTTTAGGAGTTGGTTACGTGTGGGGAAAGATTAGCACCCCCATGACGCCTAAAAATTGGTACCATCTAACTACATCTTACTTGAATCTTGGTTTTCTCAATTTTATTTTTATCATTATTTAAATATAATCCTTTTTAATGCATGAAATTTTGTAAAAATATGAGTTTTAGTTTTAATGAAAATTTTATCACCTATGTGCCTCAGAAAGGTGAGAAACATAGGTTTTTTTGATGAAAATGATCTCTAGATGGGTTTAAAAAAATCAAATATTTCATGTCTGGCACTGGAAAGATACCGACATGAGATACGTTTTGTGATTTTGAAAATGATTTTTATAGCATGAATGTCTAAGGTCCCTACAAAAGGAAATGTATTAGTAAGGTGGAAAAGAAAACAATAAATAAATCCACACAAAACACATGGAATGGAGGGACAATCAAAATGTTTCTTGTAAGTATCTTTGATTATTAATGAATAACCGAGATGACAACGTTGAGACTTAGTTGGATTCAGTGGAAATTTGAGGGGAAAAAATTTTGATGACTCAAGGATGTCCAAGGAAAAAGGTTTAGATTTTAGAAGGAACATAGAGAGCGGGGTTGGAGTATCCTCTTAGAAGAGTGCGGTTGGAGTATCCCCAAAGGTGAAAACTTGATGTCATTTTAAGGTAAAAGCGGGGTTAGAGTATCCCCTCAAAGAAGTGGGGTTGGAGTATTCTCGAAAATGAAAATTTAATGTCATTTTGAGATAAAAGCGGGGTTGGAGTATCCCTTTAGAGTAGTAGGGTTGGAGTATCCCTGAAAATAAAAATTTGATGTCATTTTGAGGTAGAAGCGGGGTTGGAGTATCCCTTCGAAGAAGTAAGGTTGGAGTATCCCTGAAAATAAAAATCTTTGATGTTAAGAATAGTGGGTCATATTCCTAAAAATAAGGAATCTTTAAAAATTAAGAGCCAAAGGTTTGGCTAAAATTTTCCTCTTTTTGCTTAGCCTTGGTCCGAGTCCAAAGGGCTCAGGTTACGAAAATGAGCCGCGTAGATCATGATATTTCAAAAATCAGGTTAGAAATAGAGGATAGCATCATGTCATTTCTCTTTTCTAAATTTATTTTACGCTTATCTGGAGGTCTCGGGAGGGAAACAAGTTACCATTGGAAAAGTAATTTGATAAGGATTAACATAAAAATATTTCAAAAATCCTAGAAAATTAATTTCTAGGCGGAATTAATTTTTGAATTTCAACTTGTCTTAACACTAGCACCATGGTAAAGGTATGATGGAAATTTGAAAAATCATTTCGGATTCATCCAAAATTGTTAAAATGTGAATAATACATTTTTGAAAAGGAAATTTCATGAACTCCATGGGAAAAATATTCCAAGGATTCAAAAATGTTGTTTGCTAGGCTAAAATAGCCAAACAGTAAACTGCTTGCTGGATCCAGTGGTTCTGAATAGCGAAATTTGAAAAATTGTAACTATTTTATTCGAGATGATATAAAATAAATGAGAGATCGTTGGAAAGGTAATTTGAAACCCTTTAAGGGAAAAATACCAACACATTTTGGATAAATCATTTTTGATTTTTTAAATAAATTTTCAAGACCAGGCCACTGTACTACTAGAACAAAATAGGGGCTGTGTTTGGTATTTTGGTTTTTTTTTGGGTTGAGCTCGGGCCATAGACGTTCGAACATCTGTAACCAAGATGAGAGGTTGACATGGGCATCACAAGTTCATTCCACAATCCTTGAGTTGGTTTGGGATGATAGAACAACTTGTTGACCATGCCACTATGAAGGTGGTTGGCTAAGGATCAAGGGTTCACATTTTTTAACTAAAAGACTTCATTTCATTTTTGAAAAACCAGTACTTTTATATTCATTCTTCCATGAATTCAAAACTAAATCTTTGTTTTTCCCTCAAGGTTGGAAAACCAACTTCATAAAAATCTTAAGCCCATGTTATTCTCCATGTATGGGAGATAGCATGTGCTTAACTTGGGGATATTTTTGAAATCGAGTTTTCTAGCATTCAAGCATGCATCTTAACACAAGCAAAGTACCATAAAAAGATACAGAATATAAAGGACATATATGCATGAGCAAAGATGACATTTGTCATAGAAAAGATGACAAAAAATGCATTGAGATGATAGATGGATGCATAAACATACGTAGGATGAACATGTTTAAAAAGAGTTTGCTAAAAAGGCATTTTTATTTCATGGAGCCAATCAAGCTTCTAGGAAATGCATGAGCGTACTTATGTCATGCTAAGATGCATATTTTAAACATGAGATGAAGACATGAATATGGAAGGAACATGGCAAGAAGTACATGGATGAAAGCTGCTATGGTAATGAAAATGCAAAGAAGCATGCTTAGTTAACCAAAAAGCATGAAGTCAGCAAGAAAAACATCAAGATCCTAGACTACCACAACCATAGCCGCAAAAAAATGCATGGGAGACCTAAGGTGGCCAAAAAAGCCTAACAAGGGTTTAGTAAGATGATTTTAATGACAAAACAGAAACTACAAAGATTAAGGTAGAGAGGCTTGACCCAAAAAAAAGTTAAACTTCCTTTTTTCTCGAAGTATAGCTGTAGGTTTAATTTCTACTTCTCCTTGCTATTATTTAACAAGGAAAGGCTAAAAGGAAGTAGCTCTTTGGTGGTATGGTTGATGGTGAGGCTTTTTAAGGATCAAAATGTGTGGAAAGTTAGGTTCTTAAAGGTTTTCCAGTAGTGGTTTAGGGTAGCTACGGGAATGGAGGTTGGTTATGAGTGAAAGATAAAGGAATAGTGCTTTGGTGAGTTTTTGGAGCTAAAGTTGCTGGAGAATTTATGGAAATGGATAAAGATTTTTTTTAGATTTGCTCAGAGTCTTTTTTTTGGCTTTTCCCCATTTTTTTGGCTGATCATTGCTTTTTTTAAAAGACAATGCAGGGGTATTTTTTATTTTTCTTTTCTACCCCAGGGGACATCTCCAACTACCATGTTTAGCTGACTCTTTTTTTATTGGTTCTGCAATGCTGAGCAACGAGGTAGAATGGATGCAGTAGCCTCCCAGCAAAGATATGCCTGCCACGCTCTTACAACCATATATCTTGTGAAAGTGACCTTTGTCAATGGTTGTTTGGGCTCTAAAATTTGTTTAAAATTCGTTATTGAGCCAATAGTTAAGGTTTACAATGTTATATGATAGTTCTTTGGTGCAAAAACATGTTTAAATCGAGTTCTTGAAGGCTCATAAATGGCTCGAACTAGGCAAAAATGCCTTGGTGTATCGATACATAACATATTGTATCGATACACAAGGTATATTTAACTCCAAGTATCAATACAATTAATTGTGTATCAATACTAAGAGCAAAAAATATTTTCAGTGTCGAGACTTAGAGGCTAGTATCGATACTCCATGGATTTGTATCAATACTTATGCTTGTGTATTGATATAGTTTGCCAAAAATCAGAACTTTAGCTATTGCCAAGGTCTATATCAATACAAACATGCCAAGTATCGATACCACATCTTGGGTATCAATACCAAACCCTTTTATCTCGATGCTCCATGTGAAAATTTAAGTTTTTTGCCTTAGAAAGGCCTTGTATCCATACTTATGCCCTAATATAACTTGTTTGAACCTGTGGCTTCTTGATTTACCTTAACTTGGTCACAAACAATGGGAAATTGATTTGTGTGTAACCTTGGTGACACCATTAAAAGTGGTCTTTGATGCCTCATTTTTTCATTTTCTTTAATACTGCCTATAGGCATTTTAGAACTTCCCAAAAACTTTTTCATCAAGCGACACGTTGCTCGATGATCATCCCTAACTTTCTAGTTTTGATTTCATCATTCTTTGATTATGCCTTAGGTTGCCATCGATTGGCCCGAACAAAATAAGGTGTCACAGCTACCCTTCTTTGGCTGTTGCTGAGTATTAGGAATAGGGCAAAGATAAATAAACACCATTTTGTTTGGGCAGTGTATTAAGCTAGTTTTTAGGTAGGAAAGAAAAGGTGTCTTGCTCTTTGAGGACTAAAAGAAAAGACGTGCCACCAGTTCGTGTGAGCTTAAGACCAATAGAAAAGGTGTTATACTCTTTAAGGACTAAAATGAAAGGTTTTAAGGACAAGAAAAAAAATGTCCTACTCTTTGACGATAAAGAAAGAAAATGTCCTGCTCTTTAAGGATAAAGAAAGAAAAGGTCCTGCTCTTTGAGGACAAGAAAAGAAAAACATCTGCTTTATGAGGACAAAAAAAGAAAATGTCTTGCTCTTTAAGGCTAAAGAAAAGAAAAGGTCCTGCTCTTTGAGGACCAAAAAAGAAAAACGTCATGCTCTTTGAGGAAAAGAAAGAAAATGCCTTGATCTTTGAGGATAAAAAAAATGTCCTACTCTTTGAGGACAAAAAAAGAAAAAGTCATTATTTTTATGACAAGAAAAGAAAACGCCCTGCTCTTTGAGGACAAAGAAAGAAAATATCTTATTTTTTAAGGACAAGAAGAGGAAATATCCTGCTTTTTGAGGATAAAGAAAGAAATTGTCATGCTCTTTAAGGACAGAGAAAGAAGGTCTTACTTTTTGAGGGTAGAAAAAAAAACGTCCTGCTCTTTGAAGACAAAGAAAGAAAAAGTCCTATTCTTTGAGGATAAAGAAGAAAACGAGTTCTACTTTTTAAGGACAAAGAAAGAAAATACCCTGTTCTTTAAGGACAAGGAAAAGAAAATGCCCTACTCCTTAAGCACAAAGAAAGAAAATGTCTTGCTCTTTGAGGACAAGAAAAGGAAACATCATGTTTTTTGAGGACAAAGAAAGAAAATGTTATGCTCTTTGAGGACAAAGAAAAAGAAGGTCTTGCTATTTGAGGATAAGAAAGAAAAAGTCCTACTCTTTGTGGATAAAGAAAAGAAAATGTCCTGCTCTTTGAGGACAAAGAAAGAAAATGTCTTGCTCTTTGAGGATAAAGAAGAAAAAGGGTCCTGCTCTTTAAGGACAAGAAAAGAATATGCCCTGCTCTTTGAGCATGAAGAAAAGAAAATGCCCTGCTTTTTGAGGAGAAAGAAAGAAAACGTCCTGCTCTTTAAGGATAAGAAAAGAAAACATCCTACCCTTTGAGGACAAAGAAAGAAAAGGTCTTGCTCTTTGAGGATAAGAAAAAAAAGGTCTTACTCTTTGAGGACAAAGAAAGAAAAAGTCCTACTCTTTGAGGACAAAGAAAGAAAATGTCCTACTTTTCAAGGACAAGAAAAGGAAACATCCTACCCTTTGAGAACAAAGGCAGCAAATGTCTTACTCTTTAAGGAGAAAGAAAGAAAAGGTCTTGCTCTTTAAAGATAAGAAAGAAAAGGTCCTACTCATTGAGGATAAGAAAAAAAAGGTCCTGCTCTTTGAGGACAAAGAAAAGAAAACGTCCTGCTCTTTGAGGACAAAGAAGAAAAAGGGTCTTACTCTTTGAGGACAAAAAAAGAAAATGTCATGCTCTTTAAGGACAAAGTAAGAAAATGTCTTGCTCTTTGAGGGCAAAGAAAGGAAAAAGTCCTGCTTTTTGTGGACAAGAAAAGGAAAAGTCCTACTCTTTAAGGAGAAAGAAAGAAAATGTCCTACTCTTTGAGGACAAAGAAAGAAAAGGTCTTGCTCTTTGAAGATAAGAAAGAAAAGGTCCTGCTCTTTAAGGATAAGAAAGAAAAGGTCTTGCTATTTGAGGGCAAAGAAAAGAAAACGTCCTGCTCTTTGAGGACAAAGAAAAAAAAGGTCCTGCTCTTTGAGGACAAGAAAAGAAAACGTCATCCTCTTTAAAGACAAAGTAAGAAAATGTCCTGCTCTTTGAGGGCAAAGAAAAGAAAAAGTCCTACTTTTTGAGGATAAATAAAGAAAAGTCTTACCCTTTGAGGACAACAAAAAGAAAACATCCTACTTTTGAGAACAAAGAAAAAAAACATCCTACTTTTTGAGGACAAAGAAAATATCCTACTTTTTGAGGACAAAAAATAAAAAGGTCCTACTCTTTGAGGACAAAGAAAAGAAAACGTCCTGCTCTTTAAGGACAAAGAAGAAAAAGGGTCTTACTCTTTGAGGACAAGAAAAGAAAACGTCATGCTCTTTAAGGACAAAGTAAGAAAATGTCTTGCTCTTTGAGGGCAAAGAAAGGAAAAAGACCTAGTTTTTTAGGACAAATAAAGAAAAGTCTTGCTCTTTGAAGACAACAAAAAGAAAACATCCTACTTTTTATGGACAAGAAAAGGAAAGTCCTACTTTTTGAGGAGAAATAAAGAAAATGTCCTACTCTTTGAGGACAAAAAAAAAAAAGGTCTTGCTCTTTAAAGATAAAAAAGAAAAGGTCTTGCTCTTTGAAGATAAGAAAGAAAAGGTCATGCTCTTTAAGGACAAGAAAGAAAAGGTCCTGCTCTTTGAGGATAAAGAAAAGAAAATGTCTTGTTCTTTGAGGACAAAGTAAAAAAAGGTCCTGCTATTTGAGGACAAGAAAAGAAAACATCATGCTCTTTAAGGACAGAGTAAGAAAATGTCCTGCTCTTTGAGGGCAAAGAAAAGAAAAAGTCTTGCTTTTTAAGGACAGAAAAAGAAAAGTCCTACCCTTTGAGGACAACAAAAAGAAAACGTCTTGCTTTTTTAGATCAAAGAAAAAACATCCTACTCTTTGAGGATAAAGAAAATATCCTACTTTTTGAGGACAAAAAAGAAAAAGGTCCTACTCTTTGAGGATAATGAAAGAAAAGGTCTTGCTCTTTGAGGACAAGAAAAGAGAATGTCCTGCTCATTGAGGAAAAAAAAACATCTTACTCTTTGAGAACAAGAAAGGAAAACATCCTTCTTTTTGAAGACAAAGAAAAAAAATGTCCTGCTCTTTGAGGATAAAGAAGAAAAAAGGTCTAACTCTTTATGGACAAGAAAAAAGTGCCTTGCTCTTTGAGGATAAAGAAAGAAAAAATCCTTCTCTTTGAGGATAAAAAAGGAAAGGTCTTGCTCTTTGAGGACAAGAAAGAGAAGGTCTAGCTCTTTAAGGATAAAAAAAAAACATCCTACTCTTTGAGGATAAAAAAAGAAAATGTCCTGCTCTTTGAGGACAAAGAAAGAAAAGGTCCTGCTTTTTGAGGACAAGAAAGAAAATGTCTTGCTCTTTGAGGATAAAGAAAAGAAAACATCCTACTTTTTTAGGACAAAGAAAAAAAATGTCCAGCTCTTTGAGGACAAAAAAGAAAAAGGGTCCTCCTCTTTAAGAACAAGAAACGAAAACATCCTGCTCTTTGAGGACAAAGAAAGAAAATGTCTTGCTCTTTGAGGATAAAGAAAATAAAATGCTTTACCTTTTAAGGACAAGGAAAGAAAATGTCCTACTTTCTTAGGACAAAGAAAAGAAAATGTCCTATTCTTTGAGGATAAAGAAAGAAAATGTCTTACTCTTTAAGGACAAGAAAAGGAAATGTCCTGCTCTTTGAGGACAAATAGAAAAGGTCCTACTCTTTAAGGAAAAAGAAAAGAAAACATCATACTCTTTAAGGACAAAGAAAGAAAATGTCCTGCTCTTTGAGGGAAAAAATGAAAAAATGGTTCTACTCTTTGGGGACAAGAAAAGTAAACGTCTTGCTCTTTGAGGACAAAGAAAGAAAATGTCTTGCTTTTTGAGGACAAAGAAAAGAAAATGCCTTGCTCTTTGAGGATAAAGAAAAAAACATCCTGCTCTTTAAGGACAAGAAAAGAAAATGTCCTACTCTTTGAGGACAAAGAAATAAAAGGTCCTACTCTTTGAGGACAAGAAAGAAAAACTCTTACTCTTTGAGGACAAAGAAATAAAAGGTCCTGCTCTTTGAGGACAAGAAAGAAAAAGTCTTACTCTTTAAGGACAAAGAAATAAAAGATCTAGTCTTTGAGGACAAAGAAAAAAATGTCTTCCTTTTTGAGGACAAGAAAAGGAAATGTCCTAATCTTTAAAGATAAAAAAAGAAAATGTCATGCTCTTTGGGGATAAAGAAAAAAAAGTCAGTCTTTGAAGGCAACAAAGAAAAGGTCCTACTTTTTAAGGACAAGAAAGAAAGGGTCCTGCTCTTTGAGGATAAAAAAAAGAAAATGTCCTGCTCTTTAAGGATAAAAAAGAAAAAGGGTCCTACTTTTTGAGGACAAAAAAAATGTCCTGCCCTTTGAGGATAATGTAAGAAAATGTCCTGCTCTTTGATGGCAAAGAAAAGAAAAGGTCCTGCTTTTTGAGGACAAAGGAAGAAAAGTCTTGCTCTTTAAGGATAAAGAAAAGAAAATGCCCTTCTCTTTGAGGACAAAGAAATAAAACATCCTACTCTTTGAGTATAAAAAAATGTCCTACTCTTTGAGGATAAAGAAAAAAAAGGTCCTGCTCTTTGAGAATAATGAAAGAAAAAATCCTGCTCTTTGAGGACAAAGAAAGAAAAGGTCCTGCTCTTTGAGGACAAAAAAATGTCCTACTCTTTAAGGAAAGTGAAAACATCCTACTCTTTGCGGAGAAAAAAAAAGGTCTTACTCTTTGAGGATAGGAGAGGAAAATGTTCTACTCTTTGAGGACAAAGAAATAAAAGTCTTGCTTTTTAAGAACAAAAAAGAAAATGTCTTACTATTTGAGGACAAAAACGAAAAGGTTTTACTCTTTGAGGATAAAGAAAGAAAACATCCTACTCTTTAAGGACAAAAAAAAGGGCCTATTCTTTGAGAAAAAGAAAAGAAAACATCCTGCTCTTTAAGGACAAAGAAAAAAAAGTCCAACTCTTTGAGGACAAAGAAAAAAAAGGTCTTGCTCTTTGAGGACGGGAAAAAAAAGGTCTTGTTCTTTGAGGACAAAGAAAAAAATCCTGGTCTTTAAGGATTAAAAAAAGAAAAAGTCCTGCTCTTTGAGAACAAAGAAAGAAAAGGTCTTGCTCTTTGAGGATAAAGAGACAAAAATGTCATGCTTTTTGAGGATAAAAAAAAAAACGTCTTGCTCTTTGAGGACAAAGAAAAAAAAGGGTCTTGCTTTTTAAGGACAAGAAAAGAAAATGTCCTACTCTTTAATGAAAAAGAAATAATAGGCGTTAAGATTCGATACCTTTCTTGGATAATTTTTAATGTGCTTTTGTTCTCGAAGGTACTTACATAAGATTTTTTTGAGTGTTTTTAGAAACAAAAAGTCACACCTTGTGCTCTTTACTGATTTAACTTTTGTACAGGGATTGGTACCTTAAAGATGTTAAATCTTGTAGAATGCATGAAAATGAGTATGCGTGTTTAAATTGTGCAAAAGTGGTGTTTCCAAAGGCATAATCCATCAATTTTAGATTTTTTTCACATCTGATAAGATGGCTTTTTGTCCTGATGACCTATGATGGTAATAAAAGGATTGTGAAATTGTATGATTCATGTTGGAAGGCTCTAGC